>ML818133.1:137340-169283 GCA_009831015.1 Picea engelmannii
ATTGTTATTTGCTTTCAGTTGTTAGTTAGATTGTATTTAGTTTTGTTTTCTGTTAACCCCATGCTGCCACAGATGTTCTGTCCTGATGAACCCAACAGGATATGCAGAGCGTTCTCCATTTTGCTCACCTGGTGACCGATTGAACGCAAACACAAAGGAACAATTGAAGTAAAAACAAAGCAAGGCAAAGTGAAACATATTAATGATGTCTTATATGTTCTTGTTTTAGCACATAATTTGGTAAGTGTGGGGAATCTTATCGAAAATGGATATTTTTTTGTTTTTAAGAACAATGAATGCATCATATATGACAAAACAAATCATAATCAAATTATAGCCAAAATTAATATGCTATAAAATATAATTTTTTCTTTCATTTTTTCTTGTGAAGAAAATAGAGCGTTAAAAGTTGGATATGATGATGATTATTGGTTATGGCACATGAATTATGGACATCTAAATATAAGAGGCTTAAAGTTATTACATAATAAGAAAATGGTCAAAGGCTCGCCTCTTATTGATTGTGTTGATCAAGTTTGTGAAAGTTGCAACCTTGGTTATGTATTAAAGGCATTACACCTAGATAGAGGGGGGGGGGGGGGNCTTCTAATGAGTTTGATAATTATTGAAAAAATAATGGAATTTATAGGAAATTGAAAGTAATTTATACTCCCCAACATAATGGTGTAGTTGAACACAAGAATCAGACAATCGTTGAGATGACTAGAAGCATGTTGAAAGGTAAAAGTCTTCCATATACGTTTTAGGCAGAAGTTGTAGCTACATTTGCTTATTTGTTTAATACATGTCCAAAAATAATTGTGCAAAATATGACTTTGTATCAAGCATAGAGTGGAAGAAAACCTAGTGTTTCTCATTTGAAATTTTTTAGTTGTATCACTTATGCTCATGTTCCTACTGATAAAAAAATAAAAAAATAAATAAAATAAAAAAACTAGATGATGAAAGTGTGAAATGATTTTTTATTGGCTATTGTGAGGAGACAAAGGCTTATTGTATAATCCAGAAAATGAAAATATGTTGGTTATTCATGATGCATTTTTTTATGAAAAAATAAAATGCCAGTGGATTCAAGAAGTGCAACAAGAAAATCCAAGAATTATCATACAAGAAGATGAATCTTTTGTTTCTACAAATATGAGGAGTAGTACAACTACTTCTCAGAATACATCCCACACCATCAGCTTCTTCAATCTCAAGTTCTATTTTAAGTCCAAGTCCTCCAAGAAAGGTAAAATCCTTATATGAAATTTATTGATATTCTGATTTTTCTTTAATGTCCCAAATTGAAGTAGAGACAAGAATTTTTGGAGATGCAATAAAAAAGGAAGCATGGTGCAAAGCAATGGATGAAGAGATTGTAGCCATTAAAAGGAATGAAACATAGGATCTTGTGTATCCTCCTACTAAAAAAGAACTCATTGCGATAAAATGGGTGTACAAAATAAAGTATGCAATTGATGGGTCCATACAAAAGCACAAAGCAAGGTTAGTGGAAAAGGGGTTTGCTCAGCAACCATATATAGACTACAATGAAACATATGCTCCTATTGCAATACTAAATACAATAAGAATTATTTTAGCATTAACAACACAATAGAATTGGTTGGTTTATCAGTTTGATGTGAAATCAACCTTTTTGAATGGAGTTTTGGAAGAAGAAGTTAATGTTCAGTAGTGCCAAGGATATTAAGTTACAATATATTAACATAAAGTTTACAACAACAACAACAAAGTGGCTCTTTACAAGCTTAAATAAGCTCAAAGAGCATGGTATAACATGATAGATAATTATTTTCTGAAAAGGGGATTTAACAGAAGTGAAAGTGAACCCATGTTGTATATCAAATAAAATGGTATAAATGATATACTTATTGTTTTTTTATATGTATATGATTTGGTATATACATCCTCAAGTAATTTGTTAGTGGAGGAGTTCAAACGGGCTATCATGACTAAATTTGAAATGAAATATTTGGTTTGGATGCATTATTTTCTTGGTAAAGAAGTGAAGTAAATGAATGATGATATTTTTATTTCACAAGAAAAATCTGCTACAGATCTTCTTCACAAATGAAAAATCGAAAATATTAAACCCGTGAGAACACATATTAACACAAATGAAAATTTATCAATGGAAGATGGCAAAAAAAAGGTAGATGCTAAATCCTATAGGGGTTTAGTAGGAAATATCTTGTATATCACTATCACTAGACTTGATATTGTGCAAACAATGAGTTTAATTTCTAGATTCATGCAAAGTCCAAGTAAGATTCATTTTGGAGCAACAAAAAGAATTTTGAGGTATCTCTATGGAACAAACAATTTTGGCATTTGGTATACTTCAACTGATAATTTTGGATTAGTTGGTTATACACATAGTGATTGCATTGGATGTTTTGATGATATAAAAGTACTTTACGTTATGTTTTCAACCTAGGATCAAGCATGGTATCAATTTATTCAAAGAAACAACCAACTATTCCATTATCTTCTATAGAGGTAGAGTATATTGCAGCAACATAAACAACATGTGAAGCAATTTGGTTGAAGAGAATCTTGGTAGATTTGAAATAGGAACAAAAAAATGCCACAATTATTTATTGTGGAAACATATCTACAATATCCATAAGTAAAAATCCAATGTTTTATAGTTGCACCAAACATATTGATATCAAATATCATTTCATAAGACATCATATGGAAAAAAGAGAAATTGAAATAAAGTTTCGTAAAATAGATGATCACCAAAGCACCACCAAAAGAGAAGTTTCATTACATAAGAAATATGATTGGAATCACCTCATTAAGAATTAAGAGGGAGTGTTGAAGATAATTCTTATTTTCTATTATGTTAGAAAACAAATAGTAGTTAATAATAAACTTAAACATATCTCATGATAAAAACACCAAGCATAATAAAAATGACAAAAATAAACAAAAACAAAACACCACGAATTTTATGTGGAAAACCCAACAATGTACTGGGAAAACCACAAGAAAGGATCAACAACTATTATTTATTAGCAAAATACATACATCAAGATTTAGCTCAACTCTAAATTTTTTCTCTATGTGCAAGAGCAAGAGTACATATAGGCTCTCATAGAAGAAGGTAGACAAATACCATTGGCACAATACCATGGGCTACCAAAAAACAATGGGCCCAAAACCACCATTGTAACATTCCAAAAGTATGAAGAAGTCATAAAAAGTATTATATTTTGTTTCATTTCGTCTCACATACAACAATATCCCACTTGAGACCAAATAGAATCTTGGGTGAATATTGTTGCTATTGTTTCTATCTCCTTGCTATTGATCCAGTCCCAAAACACCTTTCATCATGTTTGCATCAGGGTAGCCAAGGTTCTTAAAAGCTCATGCTTATCACTTGTCAAAATATTTGTTAACATATAAGTTGGATTGTCTTCTGTGTGTATTTTCTCCAACTATAGCATCCCATAATTTTAGAACTTGGCGAATCCAATGATATCTAACATCAATTTGCTTTGTCTTTGAATGGAAGGCGATATTTTTGGCAAGATGGATTGCACTTTGACTATCACAATTCAATACATAATTTTCTTGTTGCAGACCTAGTTCCTCCAAGAACCTCCTCATCTAAAGGATTTCCTTGCATGCATTAGATGTTGCAAGATACTCAACCTTTTGTGGTAGAAAGAGCCACCACCTTTTTCAATCTAGATACACATGAGACTGCAGCTCCTACAAATGTATAGATGTAACATGTTGTGTACTTTCTATAATCCACGTCACTTGTCATACCAACATCTGTAAATCCTTCCAACAAGGTATCAATACCTTGAAAACACAAACAATAATCAAGTGATCCTTTAATGTATCTTAAAATCCATTTAACTGCATTCCAATGTTCCTTGGCTAGGTTTGCAAGAAACCTACTTACTATTCCCACTGAATGTGCAATGTGAGGGCGAGTGCATACCATTGCATACATTAGGCTTCCTATTGTTGAAGCATATGGAATATTGGACATTTCTACTTTTTCTTCAATATTAGTGGGGCATTGTTTAGATGTTAATTTAAGATGAGAAGCAAGTGGTGTACCTACAAGTTTTGTATCATCCATATTAAATTTCCCAATACTTTTCCAAGGTAATGTTGTTGTGACAACCAAATTTTCTTTCTTTTCCTATCACGTATAATTTTCATCCCCAAAATATGCCTTGATGGTCCTAAATTATTCATTGCAAAGGTGTTGTTTAATTCTTCTTTTAACATGTTAATCATCAACTTATCTTTTCTGACAACCAACATGCCATCAACATATAATAATAAGACAATGAAATTGTCATTTTTATCTCTTTTAATGTATACACAATGATCTACATTTAGCCTTTTAAAACCATGATCAAGCATAAAAGAGTCGAATTTCTTATACCATTGACAAGGGGCTTGTTTCATCCCATATAGACTCTTCTTCAACATGTAGACCAAATTTTCTCTACCTTTTTCAATAAATCGATTTGGCTACTCCATATATATATATATATATATATATATATATATATATATATATATATATATATATATATATATATATATATATATCTCTTCTTCTGAATCTCCATGTAGGAAGGTTGTCTTTACATTTAATTGCTCCAATTTTAAATCTAGAGAAACTACAAGACGAAGTACTAATATTGATGACATTTTGACAACTGGGGAGAAAATTTATGTAAAATCAATACCTTATTATTGCCCAAATCCTTTCACCACTAGATTGCTTTAAATCTTTGTTGATTTTCTTTTCTTTCATGTTTTATTCAATACATCCACTTGTTATTTAAAACCTTTCTTCATTTTGGTCATTCAATCAAATCCTACATCATATTATCATGTAGGAATTTTAGCTCTTATTGCATAGCCTTTTTCCATTTGATATTGTTTTCTCCTTCACATGCTCCCTGAAAACAAACAAGTTCACCTTCATCAATCAATAAAATATGTTCTGAGGGGGGATACCTTTGTGAAGGCCTATGTGGCCTAGTAGACCTACAAATTGATAAATTTCGTGGTGGAATTTCTCCTAATGGTTGTTGATTTTGTTGTTCTTCATGTTTTTAGTCTTGTGTTCCTCATTTTCATTTCGTTTCAATGGTTGCTCATTATTTATAGCAGTGTCTTTTTGTAATGGTGGATGATTTTCTTGTTGTTCTTGAATTTCAACAAATTTATGCACCTCTACACCTTGTGTTGGCACCCAAGGTTTTGAAGGAGTTGTGCACGTGCCACAAATAAACATTGTGCGCGCTACCAGAAAGATACACTACGCGACACTAGGAAGGATCAATGTTTGCACCTACCAAACGAATATTGTGTGTTCCAACTCATTTTTGTACTATGCGCAAGGAATCAAGAAGAGACCACATGCATACCAAATATGAGTGTATCTTTCAGGAATATTTGTAATTAATTTTGTAACAACTCGAATGATCACGGGTAAAGGGCATGGATGAGTTGGCAAGTTATTTAGGATTTCCATGCTCCAAGAAAGATATGGGGGATGCATGCGGACATGTAAAGTTGATGGGGACTTTTGTTCACCCAAGGGAGTGTAGTAGAGTAGACGAGTAGAGAGTTCATGATGTAAGGAAAAGGAAGAAAAATAAAAGAGAGAGAGAGAGTTCCAAGTCCATTTTTGTCCCATCTTTGCATGAGTATGAAATAGAGCTAGAAAACATGTATCAATGAAAACAAGGAAGACTAGAGCGCATATCACATCTCTTTTATGAATTTGTATATGAATGAGTTTAAAGTTAATGAATGAAATGTGAAGTCTTTTCTCTATAAATTATTATGTGTTATGGTTTGAATGTATGTCTATTTACTTTATTATGCATAGTAATATATCACTCAACTATGAATGAATAAATGGGTTTATTCCTTAGAGGTTTCCTATATGTGTTGTCCCTTCACATCCTACACAATATGAATGGTCTATGTTATTATCATGGTGTCGAGTGAAATCTTCTTCAATCCTCTGATGAAAATTGAATATGTCGGTGCCTTGGGGTTTTGTTGGTAAATATTAACGAACCTTGGGTCTTTAACCCCCCAGCGAGTGGATTACAACCAACAAATGATTTTTTTTATCGAGACTTGAAGGTTTTGTATTGCATGATAAAGAGAAAGAATGAGGTGGAAACCCTCTCGAGAGGAAATACAAGATTGGTTATATATGAAGGAGGATGAGTTCGCATGAGGAGAGACGAAATCGGTGACCAACGTCGAAAGCTGGAAACAAAGGTATATATATATATATATATATATATATATATATATATATATATATATATATATATATATATATTTGCATGAAATTTTGTTTGTTGGGTTTTCTTGTTTGTTTCATGAGTGGATAAAGAAGAAGAAAACAATTAATATTATCTTAGGAGCCTAAGAAACACTGTTGTGGGACCAGAATATGGTCAATAGATTGAAATATGTGGATAATAAATGGGCTAGAGAAGTCAACTTCCGGTTTTACCAGGTTAAGGAATGATACATCGTTGACTTCACCATTGAATACAGGACAAAAGAAAGTTTGTTTGTCAGCCCTAGAAAGAGACTATTGGATTAAATTCCCATGTGCATAAATATGTTGTTTGTGGAGAAGGGTTTGATGTGCATGGAGACCGACAAGATGGTCGAGTAAACCCCCTTGTGTGGGGGAGGGGGGGATGGAAAGAAGGAGGAAAAGAGAGAGAGAATGGATCTAGTGGAAGGGATACAAAAGATGATGAAATGCAGTGAGAAGAGAATGGACCCAGAAGAGAAGAAGAAGAAAAGATCCAAGAGATACACAAGAAGAGATGAGATAAGGAAGAAATTTGAATAGAGGAGTGAAGAAAAGATAGCAAGGGGTGAAGGACAAGGAGTGAGACCCAAAATGAAGAGAAATGAGACTACACTAGGAGGATGTGCAGGAGACAATTTTGTGCAGAGAGAAGCGTAGAAGGAGAGAGGTCGTCAAAGAGATGTGGTGTTAGGAGTAGGGTATCAAGTGAGGATACCAGAAGTATTGGGAGTAAGGTCGAAGAAGATGAAGTCAATTCCTCTTGGCTATTAATAGATGTAGTCACATCATAGGAATATGAGGCGTATAGTAGCAGCGCAACATGATAGAAGATGGTGATGGAACGATCCTCCGAGAAGGAGTAGAGGATTTAACAATTGTGAATGGGATTGCACAAATACAACTAAAAATATCTTTGGGTTCCCTCACCAAGGATAATGTGATAAGATGGAGGAATCCCCTCTTTGAATCTCCTCCCTTGTGCATTTTTAATCAAGAAAAAGGAAACGAATAAAGTGTGGAGATAGGAGTAGAAGAAGAAATAGTAGAAGAAAGGAAATGAGGAGATACGAGTGAAGAGGAGGTCGAATTCAACAATACTTCACAAGGAAGAGTCTTAGTATTAGTATTAGTATCACCAACAACTAGTGGTCAATCAAGAGAACAGGGTACTAGATTGAGTATGTCCAACAAAGACACAACCTTCAGGCTTCCCATGTTCCATGGGATGGGAAGAGATGATGCAAAACAACATTGGTTTATGTGTGAAGATATATGGTATGTGAAGAGAGTCATAGAAAAATCATATAAGATAGCACATTTTCAGACCACCTCTAGAGACAAAGCTCTGACGTGGTACATGAAGTACAAGGCTACTGCATCAGTGGGACAAGCTAGGTCCCTGATAGAGATCAACAGATATATACTTAGAGAGTTTCAGAAGTCTAAGTCAAAATCACAGTGTATCACTGAGATAAAACAACAGGCTAGAGAAACCATATGAGACTATGACCAGTACTTCAAAATATTGTTGGATAGATTGACATTTCATATCCAAAACATCCAACATAGAGAATGGTTTATTATAGGACTTCTACCCCACATTCATGCCCCACTCACCCAACAAAAGATGGCAACTCAGGAAAAGGCCATGGAGATTGCAATGTACCTATAAGATACACTAGGAGGTGGTGAGACATCAAGAGGGCTAGCGCTAATAGTTTGACGCAGTACCCCAACCCTCAGGTCGGAGTCCGCACAAGATCTTTCAATTTTGGCCCCTTAGAGTATGACTGGCTCTTTTATTTCCTCTCGGAAATTCTTTACACACCCAACTGAGTGTATTTCACAGGTCCTTCTGAGTTATGCTCACGTGATCTTTGCACTAGCATGAACTCCACGATCAACACCCAACTGACATTGGGACTTTCCCCTTTTCCTTTCGGGATACTGGATTTCGTGAATTCACGAATACTGTTGTCGAGCACCTTACCTCTTCGACCTCCGAAACCCGAAATACCAAACACTAGACACTTCTCGTCACTGACTTCGGCTTTCCGCTCTTCGCGATTTCAGGAGTTGTGTTGATGTGCAACTCTGCCTCTTGACTCCCGGAGTCCCGAAATCCGAAGTATCGAAATCCAGAAAGTCCACTCTAAGTCATGTCGCACTTCGTGACTTTGGATTTTCCCTTTACTGCTCCACGTTCCTTGTTATCAGTATTTACAGTATGCCGAACCCTGAAATACCGAAATGCTGAAATGGTTTTCTTCCCCCGGGATTTCGCGAACCGAGAGTTCGAAACTCTTAATTCCAAATCATTGTCTCCTCGAGATCCCGGATCCCGAAATGCCGAAATACCGAAACGCTCCTCCAAAGGTATTTCGTGTTTCTCGATTTCGGGGCTTCTTATGTGGAGCACTCTACTCCTTGTCAACAGGAATGTCGAAATGTCGATTCCTGAAATTCTTACAAATATCCTGCCGCAACTTGTGATTTCGGCTTTCCTCCCCCCTGTGTCCTGATCACTCGTCCTTAGAACCTCCGAAACCCCGAATTCTGAAGTTCTGAAATTCCGACCTCGTCATTCTTCGCCTTTATACACGAAAACTCTTTTCGCATTTCAGGGATTTGATCAACCAAAGGTTTTGACCACACTTCGGACTTATGACCCCCGAAATGCCGAAATGATCTCGACGGTCCAATGATCGAAATCAACGGTTCACGTGAAATCCTGCCTTTCGAAGGTGGATCTGTCCAATGCTTAACTTCCCCTGCAAATTTCTTGGATCCTATGGGCCTCACTATTTCGGGAGTTCTCCTCGGAGAATTCTGACCGTTCAATTTCCTCCTCAAGAACCTCTGGCTCAAAATCGACTCTACGATCCTTATATTGGGGTGTGACTTCTGCACAACGACTTAAGCTTCTTGCTTTCTCTTGAATGATTCAAAGGCCCTAACCCTTCTGAGCTTTCTTCACAAACTCAGGCTTCAAGGAGACTCCTGCACGCACTCCTTGCGGCAATCCTTCAAATACTTCAGCGTACTTGAACTCTCGACTCGGTGCACTTTCTCTGTAACAACAGTCCTTCAATCTCTCAACCTTAGTTGATAAGTTCTAAGGTCTCGACCAGCGTGCGCACACCTTGCATGACTTATGTGCTTGTCTTGCACTTCTACTGAAATGAGAACGACGATATCTCTCCTGAGCTTCCAAAGATAAACTTTGAACCTTTGTCAATGCACTCCTTGCGGACGCTTCACTGCACTGCTTGTAGGAACTCTCACTCAAGAAGAGAAACAATTGAAACTCATTCTCTTTCTCTCAGAATTTAAACATTCAACATGAAAACATACATTCACACACAACATAATAAAAAATGCATGACAGAGAGAGTAAGAAACTGTAAGCAGACCATTCAACATGTATACACAGAAAACATCATAACACCATGAGTCTGAATCAAAGCTTCATATATTAATTCAAGCTTTTGTACATGGGTTCTCCTCTACAACTCTTCTACTATAGCTCTCTTCTCTATGATAATGTGCTTAATGATCTAATTCTGATTGATACAATGATACAAAGATGAGGGTGTCTATAATTGTTTTCCCTCCTGTTCCTAAAACTGTCTAATCTGGAATTTAAATCTACCTACTTTCATTAACTGGGCATAAATTCCTTTTACATTGACAGATGAGAGCAAATCGCTCATGATCTATTTACATCCTCCAAGATATAAATGCAAGGTACGCCTTCTAGCTATTACATTAATATTTCAAAAAAAAACATTCCAAAACGCAAAAAATGTGTGTTGTGCTTTCCAACTGTCTTCTGCCTTCATGCTCGCTTGGCTGGCTGCTTGCGATGCTCCTGCATCATACTCCCTTGCTTGAAAATCTTCATGGACTCCTGTTCATGAGTTCTTGCACGGTCTGTCCATGCTTCTAAATCTCTACTTCATTCTCCCAACTGGCATCTTCAACTAGATGTCCCTTCCACTTGACCAAGTATTCAAAATACTATTTTCTCCTGGTCCTCTTGTTGATTCTCTTGTCAAGTATACTTTCCATATGTGGCTTTTCAGCTACAGACATTTGTTTAGTCCACTAAACCTCTGTCTGTTCACTGTCTACTCCTATTTTTTCAGCTCTGTAAGGGTACAAATATGAGATATTGAATATCGGTGAAATTATGATCCCATCGGGTAATTCGATCTCATATGCATTTGCCCCAAATTTCTTTATGATCTTGCATGGTCCAATCTTCTTCATTTTCAGTTTGTTATATGTTCCCCTTGGGAATCTTTCTTTCCTCAGATGTGAAAGAATCAGATCACCAACTTCAAACTGAAGTTCTCGCCTGTGTTGATCTGCTCTGCGTTTATACTCTTGACTCAAATTTTGCAAACGTTCCCTCACTTGGTTGTGAAGTTCCTTCATTGCCTCTGCAAAATCCTCCGCACTAGCACTTCTAGTTTCATCATGTTCTGAATATTTCAATTCAGAAACTCCCTTGGGTTGCATTCCATAAACAATCTGAAATGGACTATGCCCTATGCTTCTATTGTGTGAATCATTGTAAGCAAATTCTGCCTGTGGCAAAATGTGATCCCACTGACTGTTGTGTTCAGTCACTAGGCTCCTCAGTAAATCTCCCAAGCTCTTGTTCAAAACTTATGTCTTCCCATCCGTCTAAGGATGATATGCTGAGCTAAATGACAAGCTTGTCCCTAGCTTCTTCCATAAAGTCCTCTAGAAATGTCCCACGAACTTAGTGTCTCGATCTGAAACTATACTTCTTGGTAAGCCGTGAAGTCTGACGACTTCTTTGAAAAATAGGTTCGCAATATGAGTTGTGTCGCTGGTTTTCTGACATAGTATAAAATGTGCCATCTTTGAAAATATGTCTACCACCACAAAGATTGAATCAAATCCTCTTTGTGTTCTTGGAAGCCCCAGTATAAATCCATGCTCACTGCATCCCACAGCCTCTCAAGTATGGGTAATGGCTGGTATAACCCTGTGTTCTACCTTTTTCCCTTTGTGTGCTGACAAATTCTACATATGTCCACAAATCTTTTGACATTTGTCCTCATCCCTGGCAAAAAATATGAGCCATTTAATTTCAAGAACGTTTTGTCATGACCGAAATGTCCGGTCAATCCTCCACTATGTTTTTCTTTCAACAGATTCTCCCTCATGGAGAATTTTGGAATACATAATTGATTGCCTCTGAATAATAATCCATCATGGATCATATATTCGGTCCACTGGCTTTTGTCCCTGAGAATTGGATTCTCAGATGCCTCATACGTCTCTTTAAAATCTGGATCGTCTCTGTACATTTCTTTGAGATTATCAAAACCCAAAGTTTTGACTCTAAATTCCTGCATAAGCAAACATTTCCTGCTCAAAGCATCAACAACTTTGTTAGCAGTTCCAAAAATATGTTTGATTACAACAGTAAAATTCTGCATGTATTCAACCCATTTAACATGTCTTTGGTTCAACTTCTCCTGTTGAGTCATGAATTGTAAGGCATAATTATCACTGTACAAAACAAACTCTTTAGGAACCAAATAATGTCTCCATTTTTTCAACGCTTGTATGACCACATAAAATTCCTTGTCATATGTAGAGTACTTAACCTTCACCTCATTCAGTTTCTCACTGAAGTATGCGACCGGCTTGTCGTCTTGGCTCAAGACCACTCCAATTGCAAACTCACTTGTGTCACACTTGACCTGAAACATCTTGCTAAAATCTGGCAACACCAGAATTGGTTGTTCCGTGATCTTTTTCTTCAGCAGATTGAAACTTTTTTCTGCTTCCTCTGTCCAATGAAAAGATTTGTGTCTTTTCTTCATCGTGTCCATCATTGGTGCGCTAATCCCACTAAAATTTTGGACGAATTTCCTGTAGAAACTAGCTAATCCATGGAAGCTTCGAACCTCAAATACACTTTTCGGCGATGGCCAATTTTTAATCACCTCCACTTTATCTGGATCCATTTTCAACTTATCTACAGAGATAATAAACCCCAAATAAATGAGCTCTGTCCTCAAGAATGATGATTTCTTCATATTTATTAGCAACTTCTCTTGCTGTAATCTCTTCATCACTATAGCCAAATGCTTCAAGTGTTATGTTTATGTCTTGCTGAAAATTAATATATCGTCAAGATATACAATGAAATTTTTTTTGATAAACTCTTTTAGGACTTCATTCATTAATCTCATGAAAGTATTGGGCGCGTTTGTTAAGCCAAATGGAATAACAAGCCATTCATATAGCCCCTCATTCGTCTTGAATGTTTTCTTCCATTCATCACCTTCTCTCATTCGAATTTGATGATATCCGTTTTTCAAATCAATCTTTGAAAAAAAAATTGCTCCACTCAAGCAATCCATCAAATCATCCATCCTTGGCAATGGAAATATGTATCTGATGGTAATTTTGTTGATTGCCCTTGAATCTGTACACATCCTCTAGCCTCCATCTTTCTTTGGGCTGAGCACTGTTGGAACAACACATGGACTCAAGCTTTCTCTAATCAATCCCTTGTCCATTAAGTCCTGGACTTGTCTTTTGACCTCTTCATTCTCCTGCGGCATTAATCTGTATGCTGCTTTGTTTGGTAAACTAGCTCCAGGTATGAGGTCAATATGATGACTTATACTTCTGATCGATGGCAACGAACAAGGTAGTTCGTCCACTACTATATCAGCAAACTCTTCCAGCAACTTCTGGATTTCCTCTGGCAAATCATCCACTCTTGTACTGGTTAAAACAATTCTAGGCTTCCTGACGATGATGAATTGTGTATCTTCCTTCTTCTTAACCTCTTTAAGAAGTTCCTTCCCACTCATGAGAAGTACATTGTTGCTCACTTCTGGTTTCGTTTCTTTATCCTTAATCGTCAACAACATGTGAGTTCTCCCATTCTTCTCCAGGGTGTATGTGTTCTTTCTCCCATCACGAATCACATTCCTGTCATATTTTCATGGTCTACCCAGCAATAGTTGACAAACATCCATGGGAATGACATCACACAGTATTTCATCCCTATATCCTCCTATTTTAAATTCAACTAAACATTGTTTAGTGACATTTACCTGATGTCCTTTTTGTAACCACGAAACTTTGTATGGGCTTGGATGTTCAATAGTCTTCAGCTCCAACTTTTCTACCATCTCTGTAGAAATGAGATTGTCTATGCTACCACTGTCCACGATGACTTTGCATACCCTGTCTTTGGTCTTGCACACAGTCCGAAAAATTTGGTTCCTTTGGGTTGGGTTCTCTACCTCCTTATCTGGCGTTAAGAGAACTTTTATCATCATCAGTGATCTTTCGCCCTCAACATCTTTCGCCTCAACATTCCGTCCTTGTGCTTCGGCAATGTGAGTTTCACCTCCTTCTTTCCTTCTATCTGGACATTCATAGGATTTGTGTCCATTTTTTCCACAGGTAAAGCATTTTATTTCTCCACCTCTGCCTCTTCCTCTTCCACTGGTTCGAGGAAAAGTATTTCTATCAGCATACTGTCCTCTCTGTGATCTTCCACCTCTATCAGTTTGAGTTTGAGGTTTCTTCCACTCTTCTTTAGGTTTCTGATTTCTGTCCTAGGTAATTGTTTTGCCTCTGGCTTGACTTCTACCTCGGCCTCTTTGACCTTGCTTCTAGCTCAGCTTCTCTTCAGCTTTCAGAGCCATCTGATAAGCATCCTCCACATTCTAAAGGCTCATCATGCTCATCTCATCCTGAATGTCATATCGCAGACCATTCATGTACCTGGCAACCTTTTCATCATCACTTTCCCAATGACCTGCTCTGATGTTGATCTTGTAGAATTCTTCAGTGTACTCTTTCACTGTCATCAACTTCTGTCTCAAGTTCTGCATTCTCCGAAATAGAGTAATTTGATAATCCTTGGGTACAAATTTTGCCTTCATCTTTGCAACCATTCTATCCCAACTTTTGATTTTTTGCTTGCCTTTGCAGTGTCTGTCAGCCTGCAGTTCATCCCACCATAATGTTGCATGCCCTTTAAGTATAGTAACAACATGTTTGACCTTCTTGTCTTCCTCGACATCCTCATAGTCAAAATATTTATCTAGAGCTCTAATCCAGTCTAGAAGTTGTTCAACGTCCAGGTTCCCCTCATACATGGGAATCTCCATTTTTGCCCTGGCACCTATCCTTGCAACAACCCTGAATAGGCGTTCATCTGCTGCATCTTTGGCTACAACTTCTTCTCTCTCGTTTCCAACTTCATTTTCACTTTCAGTCTCACTGATATCCCCAGCGTTGACTGTGCGCCTCTGTGTTGTCTCCATGGCATCAATCCTAGCACGTAGTTCGCGCATTTCCCTTTCCACTACTGGATCAGGGATTGTCCTCTCTCTCCTTCTCAACGACATGGCTGAGAAATATTCCTCTTTTCTCCTCTCGCTTCCTCTGTCTGCAATATACAAACAGATGAAAGCTCTGATACCACACTAACGCAGTACCCCAACCCTCAGGTCGGAGTCCGCACAGGATCTTTCAATTTCGGCCCCTTAGAGTCTGACTGGCTCTTTTATTTCCTCTCAAAAATTCTTTACACACCCAACTAAGTGTATTTCACAGGTCCTTCTAAGTTATGCTCACGTGATCTTTGCACTAGCATGAAATCCACGATCAACACCCAACTGACATTGGGACTTTCCCCTTTTTCCTTTCGGGATACCGGATTTCGCGAGTTCACGAATCTTGTTGTCGAGCGCCTTACCTCTTCGACCTTCGAAACCCGAAATACCAAACACTAGACACTTCTCGTCACTGACTTCGGCTTTTCGCTCTTCGTGATTTCGGGAGTTGCGTTGATGTGCAACTCTGCCTCTTGACTTCCGGAGTCCCGAAATCCGAAGTATCGAAATCCCGAAAGTCTGCTCTAAGTCCTGTCGCACTTCACGACTCCGGATTTTCCCTTTACTGCTCCTCGTTCCTTGTCATCAGTATTTCCGATATGCCGAACCCCGAAATACCGAAATGCTGAAATGGTTTTCCCCTGAGATTTCGCGAACCGGGAGTTCGAAACTCTCGATTCCAAATCACTGTCTCCTCGAGATCCCAAATCCCTAAATGCCGAAATGTCGAAACGCTCCTCCAAAGGTATTTCACATTTCGCGATTCCGGGGCTTCTTATGTGGAGCACTCTACTCCTTGTCAACAGGAATGTTGAAATGTCAATTCCCGAAATTCTTACAAATATCCTTTCGCGACTTGTGATTTCGGGCTTTCCTCCCCCTTGTGTCCCAATCACTCGTCCTCAGAACTTCCGAAACCCCGAATTACGAAGTTCCGAAATTCCGACCTCGTCACTCTTCGCCTTTATACATGAAAACTCTTTTCGTGTTTCGGGGATTTGATCAACCAAAGGTTTTGTCCACACTTCGGACTTATGACCCCCGAAATGTCGAAATGATCTCGACAGTCATGTTGCCGTCCTAATGCACACTTGCAAACGTGAGCTAAGCCCAACTCACTTAGTGTACCCTCGGAGACACAATGTCTAAGTTCCAGCCCACACTGTCACCTTGACTGGAACTTCTTCCTTCTAGGCTTACTCCTAGGGAAGCCAAGGGGGGTAGTCCCTAGTTTCTAAGTTAATTTTAGAATTAAAGGTTCTAGGAGTTTGTTTTAATTTGTTACAGGCCAAAGGGGGAAAACTAGCCTATAATGACAAGCAACAATGCATAGTGCAAGTCTAATCTATATGACAGTCAGCCCTTTTCCTAAGTCAGCTAAGACTAGTGCCTATGTTGGGCAATGGGGTCAATTCAGGTTTGAGGGTGGTTCTATTACAGAAAGATTTTACAAGTAAATCAAATTAAACTACCCAAACCACAAGCTGCAATGAATCACAAAAGAATTCTAAGTGTTTCAAGATTACACCATATACAAATCCGATACAGAAATACAGAAACTAGATACAAGATATACCAATTACACACAAAGATACAGCAATGTAACAAGATGTACAAGATATGAACAATTTACACAATAAGCCAAGCATGCCCCAAGTGGCACTTACTCCACTTGGACTGCCTTCACTGGCAACCAGCCACAAAAGGCACTTAAGGATCAAGGAAGTATTGCCTCCCCAAGTGGGATACTCAATACTTACTGATCCACACCACAATAAGCAATTAGACAAGATATTCCACAAGTAAATTAACTGCTCATGTGAATCAGAAAGGGCATAAGCATATAGTTGCAAATTGAGATAGATAAACAATGAAATATTCCACAAGTTATGTTTGCCTATCCATACATCTAATTCCCCCCAAACATGCACATGTGATCTATGCAACTAGATGTTGTACTAGTTTGAAGATTTTATAGATTTTTAATTACCCTTCCCCCTAACTAGGTGTGTGTGTCTCAAGCTTCCTCCTCCACCAAATAGCTTCCCGGTGCTCAAGATAGTAGGGCTACAAGTCCCTACCCTAGCTTCCAAGGTCAGCCCGCACCTAGTAAGAGGTAGTCCTGTCACGGGATCTCCCCAACGAAACCACGGGACGGTCCCCCGCCACTACCACCAGACTGTCCCTCAAACCCGTTTTAGATGGTGGAGCGACATGTTTGAGACCCCTAAAATGTTACTAAAGGTTATTAGGACCCGCGGGTGGGTCTTTAGGTGTGTTGGGTTGCTTTTTAACAAGTTTTAGACCTTCAAATTTTATCTTTTTAGCGTATGGCCGTGAGCAAAAGTGTGTATAATCGATGCTTGCAGAGTGTAATCAAATCACCATTAACGTATCACAAAGTAAAGGAAAGGTTGCATAAGATTATACCATCAACACATCTTTATATGAAAGGAACATTACAAGATATTAAAACATGAACATGAACCATTCACATGTATAATGAAACTGAAATGAAAGATTGAGCGTGAGCAATTGCAAAATATATCAACTCTAGATGTGTAAGCTTTAAACCATAAGATATCAAGACGTGGAGATGCTCAAATTGTAAAACATTCAACTCATAACATAAGATATAAGCGTGTACGAGGAGCACTTGAAATAAAGTTAAGATGCTGATGCACAAATAATCAACTAAACCGTGTGCATCATAAGGTATAATTGCTAAACCATAAACAAAACGTGAGCATCAATATAAGTGCTTCAACCATGAGCTAGTACGTGAGCTAAGAGATGTTTAACATGAACAAGACGTAAGCTCATAGATGTGGATAATTAAAACATGAATGAGGCCGTGAGCTCAAGGGTGCAAGTGTTAAACCATAAACATAGGCCGTGAGCCCAAATGTGCAGCATGTGAAAGTATTTAACCATAAGCATAATCTATGTGAGTTACTTGAAATGAGACTTAGGCTGTGGATACTTCAACTTGTGAACAGGCCGTGAGCATAAAGGAGCTTAAACCATGAATAACTTAACCATAAAGCATTACATCAACTATGTATCATAAACCATTAAGTGCAAAAAGGAAGTGGGACGTGAGCTCAAGATGTAGTATGTTTAACTGTGAACTAAAACATGAGCATTAGGACGTCTAACATGTGCAACATCTAATCATAGGCGTGAGATAACTTGTGCAAGACGTGAGCAAAGATGATGTGATAACCATAACCAAAGTGTGAGCTCAAGTAGTAAGCGTTAAATCATGAAATAGACCGTGAGCTCCAATGATGTTTAACCAATGAAACACTTAACCCATAAACAAGATATCATATGCAACGTGTCTTGAACTGAAACCACGATGTAAATGCTTGAAACTTAAACCAAAACGTGAGCTAAAGGAGTGTTAAATATGTGCAAAATTTGCTTGTAATAAGTTTAGGACGTGAGCATCAAAGCAGAATTCCATATCAACACATCATACATCAAAATTATAACTTGTGCTTGCAAGAGGAGTTAGGACGTGGGTGTTTCAACCATGAACAGGCCGTGAGCTAAAAGGTATGCAATTGCTTAATTATCAACTAGGCCGTGAGCATATATGTGCTAAACCACAAGATTTAATCCCTTAAACTTTAAACAATATGTGTGCAAAGCATGTGTGTTAAACCATAAGCAAGGCCGTGAGTGTTTAAGGTGACTAAGACGTGAGCAAAAGATGTTTAACATATGTATCATTTCACCATAAGCATAAGATAAATGTGCAGGACGTGAGMTAAAACCATGTAAATACTTGCACTAAGAACCGAAACGTGAGAAATAGGAGTAAGTGCTTAATCAATAAATCAAAACGTGAGTTCTAAGATGCTAAACCATGAAAGTTAGGCCGTGAGCACAAAGAAGTTTAGCATATGCAACACTTAGCTATAAACGAAAGATGATGTGTGCAAGACGAGGTGCTTAAACAACTAATGAGGCCGTGAGCTCAAACCACATCCATCAACCTATCATCCCATCATCATTTTAGACCATTAATTTGCAAAAAGAAAGAAGTAGGTCGTGAGCTAAAGAGAGCACAAAAATAACTAACTTGCAGATGATAATCACCAAAGATAATCTAGCTAGTCAGCACATAAAATCATCACAGGTTAATTCCCTTAGAGCCAAGGCGATATTGGGGATTACTCCCCCAAGGGGTCGGCAAATAAACAAGACAAAATTGAATCAAAATTTAATTTCCTTTAGGCCGAGGCAATTTTGGGGATGACTCCCCCAAGGTGCCGGCACATTTAGATTAATATCCCTAAGATATCACTGCACAGAAAAGCAGGGCATTCAACCTTCGTTCTCGTAGGTCCGGAGAGCCGGACAGAGAGAATGTCAGGTAGGCTCCTGGCCGACTGCTCAGGCAGAGACTATCCCAGCAATATTAACCAAAAGAATAAAAAAATTAATTGAATAAATTACAAATGAATAAAAGGAAAGCAAAGCCAAGACGATTTTGGGGGGTTGGCTGGGTGACAAGAGCAAGAGGATGGGGTGAAATTTCAGCAGCATAACAGTAGCTCAAAGAAAGATGAATAAATGAGGAGGGGAGGGGTCTCTTTTATACCCAAAAAGGCAAAGAGAGGGGCCTTGGATTGCTGCCAAGTGTTGGCAATCAAGAAAGAGAGAAGACTCTAGAAGGGGGGCGCCCTATCTAGGGTTTTAGCCTAGGATTAGTGATGTGGCAAGGGCGTGGGCCATGGCTGGGTGAGAGAAGAGGCTAGGGGGGGCACACCTCTCATGAGAGGGGCCCTCAACACATCCCAAAGCTCAAACATGTGGCAAAGGGAGAGAGGGGGCGTGAGTTTAGTGAGGGGGGCGTGAGGTATAGAGGAGGGGCGCCACACAAGCAATGAGTTGGAATGTGTGGGCCATGGGAAGGTGAAGTGTCATCATAAGGAGGGTGCACTAGGGGATTAAGGAGGGCCCACGTCCAAGTTTTAGTGAGTTACCAAGGTTTAGAGAAGAGAGGGGCATAGGTTCTAGAAGAGGAGCACCCCACATGAGAGAGAGTGGTACGTGGGGTCCACTAGAAGCTGAGGTGGAGGCCTAGGAAGGGCGCACCTCATGTATGAGGGGCCCACACAAAGTTTCAAGTGAAACTATTAAGGTTTGAGTGAAGTTTAATAAAGTTTGGGTAAGGGGGGGTCGTTTTTCCCCTTAGGGCAAGGGAAAAAAGGGTGTAAATGAAAGTTAAATGGGTAGATTAAGGTTCTAAGAGGTTAGGATGGGTTTGGGTAGGTTAGGGGGGTCTAACTTGCTCATTGCCACCTTACCACCATCTCACTAACTCAAAAATTACAATAATTTTGACATTTGACTAATGTCACCATAGCAATTAAAATTGTTGTTTTTGACTGACTCTGACTCTAAGTGGACAAACACGTAGTAAAACTTGTCCGACTGAGCTAAAACTTGGTCAATGGGTTTAGGGGGTGTCGTTCCATTTCTTTTGAGCACAAATACCCCTATCAAAAGTCCCATGACCAAGTTTTTACATTAATTGCTCAAAAACATTTAATTAATTAAATAATTAAAATTCCAACCTTAGGAAAATTAATTAAATTTAATTAATTAAAAAAAAACCTATCTAGACTCAACGAAATTCCGCGAAACTTTCTACAATGTCTGGCATGGTCATTTACATCATTCCTAAACAAAGGTTACCCAAGGACGAGACCATTAAGACGTCGTTCACCGCTCTGGAGGAAATTATTGCATGTGAGGAGGGAAAAACTCAAGGGAAGTCAGCCAGGCCCAGGAGCCCGGCTAACAACCTGAGGATAAAAAACCCTCGGTGAAAGGAAATCGCTTAATGAAAACATCCCAAGGTACCTGACCAACCCATGCCGACTCATTACATTATCAACCCACGCAGGGGTGCGGAAATTTCGTTTACAAATTTTTTTTGTACTGGAACATCAGACACCAAGTAGAACCAATATTGTCTTCGACACAGATGAATACTTCATGGTACATGAGTTGACCCCTAGCTGAATAGGCGGTCAACAGGTCCAATGATCGAAATCAACAGTTCACGTTAAATCCTGCCTTTCGAAGGTGGATCTATCCAATGCTTAACTTCCCCGCAAATTTCTTGGATCCTACAGGCCTCGCTATTTCGGGAGTTCTCCTCGAAGAATTCCGACCATTCAATTTCCTCCTCAAGAACCTCTGGCTCAAAATCGACTCTGCGATCCTTATATTGGGGCGTGACTTCTGCACAACGACTTAAGCTTCCTGCTTTCTCTTGAATGATTCAAAGGCCCTAACCCTTCTGAGCTTTCTTCGCAAACTCAGGTCTTCAAGGAGACTCCTGCACGCACTCCTTACGACAATCCTTCAAACACTTTAGCGTACTTGAACTCCTGACTCTGTGCACTTTCTCTGCAATAGCAGTCCTTCAATCTCTCAACCTTAGTTGATAAGTTCTAAGGTCTCGACCAGCCTGCACACACCTTGCACGACTTATGTGCTTGTCTTGCACTTCTACTGAAACGAGAACAACGGTATCTCTCCTGAGATTCCAAAGATAAACTCTGAACCTTTGTCAACGTACTCCTTGCGGACGCTTCACTACACTGCTTGCAAGAACTCTCACTCAGGAAGAGAAACAATTGAAACTCATTCTCTTTCTCTCAGAATTTAAACATTCAACATGAAAACATACATTCACACACAGCATAATAACAAATGCATGATAGAGAGAGTAAGAAACTATAAGCAGACCATTCAACATGTATACACAGAAAACATCATAACATCATGAGTTTGAATCAAAGATTCATATATTAATTCAATCTTCTGTACATGGGTTCTCCTCTACAACTCTTCTTCTACAACTCTCTTCTTCTCTATGCTAATGTTCTTAATGATCTAATTCTGATTGATACAATGATACAAAGATGAGGGTGTCTATAGTCATTTTTCTTCCTATTCCTAAAACTATCTAATCTGGAATTTAAATCTACCTACCTTCATTAACTGGGCATAAATGCCTTTTACATTGATAGATGAGAGAAAATCGCTCATGATTTGTTTACATCCTCCAAGATATAAATGCAAGGTACGCCTTCTATCTATTACATTAATATTTCAAAAAAAAACATTCCAAAACGCGAAAAATGCGTGTTGTGCTTTCCAACTGTCTTCTGCCTTCATGCTCGCATGGCTGGCTACTTGCGATGCTCCTGCATCATAGTTTCAACTCAAAAATCTCACCATGAAATTACAAGATATGGATAAAGGCTAAGGTGGTGCGTGATCATGTATGGTGTACTATGTGTTGCATAGAAGGTCACCTTAGGAATGAATGTCCTACACTAGGGAGCTACATGGCGACAAGCGCACTGAACCCATTTCCAACAGGACCCTGGACCGAGTGGTGCAAGATTTGCCGACAATGGGGACATATACCCCTTATTTCCCAACACTAAAGAAATATCATAAGACTACTCATAATCCATTTTGAAAGTTTTGAAATCCATGGGGCTTGATGTGAACAGTTATCGGTCACTTTAGCCAATGCAAGAGCACATTGAAGATGCCTTCCAGGTCCAGGAGGAATAGAAGGGTGGCGACCGCGGAGGCGCTAATGGAGGATGATATCAAGGAGGTTTGAGAGGAGGATATGGACGAGGAAGAGTATACAGTGGTGGTGGGGAAAGACCACCTATTTTCTTTAACTGTGGTAAATTTGGTCGTATATCGCAATTCTATACCAAACCACACACACTTTGTGGGTACTGCCATAGTATAGAGCATGTCACAGAATATTGCCTAGAATTGTTGGAAAAGTGGGAAGAAAAGAAGGCACATTGCAATATGGTGACTGTGGAACCTCGTGGATCAGAAGATGAAAGAAGTTGATATTCGAGTGGTGACTCTAGGAGGAATTCGAACGGGAATGAACTTAGAATGAGGATAAATTTTGGTCCAAAGCATTGAAGGGAAGATCAGGAAAGCAACGCAAGAATCTCCTAAGTTCGATGTCGCGAAGAAAAAACAATTTTTGTGCGACGCATAAAGGGATCTAGAGGAGGAAAAGGTGCGCAAAGAGTTCCAACACGCGACGTAAAGATCATCGAAGGATTCCTGGATGTTTGAAGAGGTAAAACACACAACGTAAAGATCATTGTGGGAGGCCTCCATACGTGAAGAGTTACACCATGCAACACAACAATCATTGGAGGAAGCTCGTGTGTTGAGGAGATACAACGTGCAACATAGAGGTTGCTGGAAAAATCTCATAGACGTGAAGAGTTGCAATGGGATAAACAAAGGGTAATGGAGGAAGAACATGTGCACGAAGAGATATGATGCACGGCGCAATAACAAATGCAGAGAAACACTTATCGCAAGGAGGAATCAAAGGACCAAATAAGTAATTTATTGCGATGTTGTCTTAATATGTTAAGTGACCCTAAGACTACGAAGAAGTTAACCAATATGTTGACAAGATGTATGGGGGAAGAAGAAACAAATACAACTATTTATGTCTCACTACCAAAAAGGGATGTCTAGATGAGAAAACAAAAGTGCACAGTAAGTGAGTTCAAGATGATAGCTAAACTCGGAGGCTATGAGATGGATGATGTCATGTTGGAGTTGGGATCCCATATGAACATTTTTCCAAAGACATATTGGTAGTTGATGGGTAAGACAAACTTGGTGTGGTCCCCCATTCAACTCAGGTTAGCTAACCAATAATGAATCTATCCCAACTGTCAGCTAGAGTAAGTGAAAGTGAACATTGAAGAGGTGAAAACCAAAGCATATATTGAGGTTATTGACATTATGGATGACTCAGAGCCCTACCCAACTCTACTTAGTATTGACCAAGCATTTGAAAACAATTCGTTCTTGAATCTAAAGAAATGATAATTTTCCTTTGAAACAAATACCTTGCACGTCATTGTGCCATTAGATCCAAATGAGGGAAACAAATATAATGATCTCGTAAATGAGGATGTTTAGTGTTTCATCAATTAGAACATTTATAATATTACAGGGCACATGGAGGATTATGTCAACCCCATAGTTTATGGTGAGTTGAGCTATAGAAGTGCATGCTCCTATGACACAGATTCAAAGGATGTTATGGATATATGGAAGAATAATCTTTATGAAGTTTCTACTAGGAGTTATGCACGAATTGCAAAGGAAGTTTTGAAATATTGTAACTGCAAATAGTATTCTTATTATTATTGATATATTATTCATAGGATCAATCCCCATTGAGGATTGATCATGTCGATTATTGTAATAGGACCAAATCCCCTTTTGCAGATTGGTCAACAGATAATTATAATAGGCAGAATAAGAAGTCGGCCCCAACAGTTAATAAGAAGACCCAGAAATATAATAAAGGTGGGTTTACCCACCCAGTTGGAGAAGTTGGCCCTGCCAATGACGAGACACTTCACACGTGCTAGACATGTATAAATAAAGGAGGCTAGTGCCTCACTTGGATATAACTCACTTGCTCAGTTTGAGAGACAAGTTCTAATTTGTTACCGACAAAGGAGAGAGAGAGTGGCACATATCTTGGGAGAGGACTTTCTGTTTTAGCATAGAGATCTCTTGGCATTGTATTGGCTATCTATATTAAGGAAGTTTTGTTGGGTTTTCTTCCCCTAGAGGGTTTCCCAGGATAAATGTTGTGTCTCTTGTGATTGTGTATTTCTCAGTGATCTTGTATTATGCTATTGTTATCTAATGAAATGCAAACATCTATAATAATGTCTTAAACATTAACATGGTATTAGAGCCAAGCTGAAGGAAGCATATTTTGCAAGAGGAAAAACGTCACTATTACAATACCTGCAAATTAGGGTTTTTCAAAAGTGAATCTTTTCAGCCCTACAACTATCTAGAAAGTTGTGCCCTCCCCTAAGGATCGATTTGGCATCATCAGTGCACTTTTTCAGTGGTTGGATCTCCCAGAAAGTGAAACCCTAGTTTCACAAAGTACCAGAAAACCAGAGTACCAGAAGTACCAGAAAACCAGAAGCACCAGTCTAGAAATCCACAGATCAAGTTTGAGGGGGTAAAAGTTGGATTTTCGAAATTCTGAGTACACCAGCATACTCGCCTCAGCTCAGCGCATCTATTCCCTGGATCAGAATTTCAAAATTTGAAGTTTGAAAATTTTGGGTTTCCTCATAAAACCCTAAGTTGCAGTTGTAGTTGCAGTACCAGTTGCAGTTGCAGCTGTACTACCAGTTGCAGTCATCCTTGAAGTTTTTAAAGAGTTGGTAATGATTACCGTTGCTGCCAGATGGTGCCACCACCTGCAAATGAGATCAGAGGTATGTACTCACATATGTTTAATGGTTAAACCCTAAAGAGTATTTGCAAGAGAAGGGATCTCTTGCCATAGATCCAGAAGGATCTCAAGATCCAACGCATTCAAAGGAATGATGCAACCCAGGTGTGATTATTCTGATATACATCTATTTGTCATGACATTATCTTAATCAGTGTTGCATGTTGAAGCTATGATCAAATTATTAGAAGGATTAAAAGCTGATCATAGAACTTATCTTCTAACCTAACCTTATTTCAAGATAGCGTATTGTCTCAGTACAAAAGACAGGTTGAAGAAAACACTTGTCATCTTGAGTGGAGGAGACTTGGAAGAAAAGCAAGCACTCATTCCTGAAGACAAGGCTCTAGGTTTGATTAAATCAAGTTGATAAGATTCAAAGGTACACATGACAAGTTGATGACTATAGTTGAGATAGAAGTCTTTGTAAAGTATTATACCTAATAGCATGTGAGCATATAGAGGTATATGCTTTGCCTGATACAACTAACACCTCCTCTAGGAGAAACCTCCTGTGTTAGTTCCAGGTTGCCATGGAAGAATGCTTGGTCACAACACTATGAGAGTGTTGACCTCATTTCGTATTGTATTCCTTACCTTTAATCTTTGCTTCAGATAAATTATAAGTGATAGCTCTAAAGGAGCTACTATGATGATTGTTCGTGCTATTGCTTTATATTATCAAGAAGGATATTATTCTTGCTTGTTGTTTTGTTGACCTTGCTCCAGGTCACATGAGGAAGCTATAGTGAAGGTTGCAGAAGGCAACGTGGTAAAGGAGAGACCGTAAATGAAGCAATCATCATTGGAAGAGAAGAAGGTGACTTGCATAAGCTATAGGGTTACTCAGAAGCTGCCATGACCCACGCCATTGAAGAATAGCTCACTTCAACTACAAGGTGCTACCATACATATGTAAAGCGGTCACGGGTTTACCAGAACTCAAAGGTGACCATGAAGGCGTATGCAATGGATGTGCACAAGGGAAGAACATCAAGAACCTGTTTCCGAAAAGGGACAGCAAGGCAGAAGGAGTCCTAGAACTCATTCATTCATATGTATGTGGCCCACTGCCATCATCCTCCATTAGTGGGTATGTATACAATGTATCATTCATTGATGATTACTCTCGTAATACCTAGATATATTTGATGTGTTCAGCAAGTTCAAGGATTTCAAAGCCTTGATAGAGAACCTTTCTGAAAAGAAGATTAAGATACCTAGGTCAGATAATGGAGGAGAATATACCTCAAAAGAGTTTGTGAACTTCTGGAAAGATGTTGGAATCAAGAAGGAACTCACTACTCCCTATAATCCACAACAAAACAATGTAGTTGAACGGAAGAACAGAACCATACTGGAAGCTGTGAAGACTATGATCCATGATCAAGACCTTCCTATGTGCTTATGGGAAGAAGTAGCAATGGCAGTTGTTTATGTGCATAACCGACCATCCCATAGTGCACTTGGGCTCAAGACACCGGAAGAGATGTTCACCGTGTTGGCATCAGAAGTCACTCCTGGATTGCTTGTAGGAGCAGATCTCGATGCCCATAAGTTTTATGTCACGATTTGTTTAATGGGGTGATCAAATGGATAAAGACTCAAGAAGATATAGCTTTAACTCAGGAGACTGGGCCTGGTATGTAGACAGCAAGGGATGTCTTGATCCAACTTCCGTTAGTAAATGGATTAAAGGGTGGTAGATGGAAGACTTGGAGGAGGGTGAGCAAGACTACCTCAGGCGACAGGCCTTCGGAATCTTGAGGATGAAAAACTCAGAAGCCAAGATCCTCTTGGTCCAGAGCCTCAAGGAGCTGAAGGGTGACTCGACTGGATCCTCCAATTCCAAGTCATTCAGCGCTTAGAAAATCACAGGAACCGATTAGAAACAATGCAACTGTTACAGTGATCCAACCTACATCATCCTATAACAACTATAACTCGACTGGATCCTCCAATTCCGAGTTGTTCTAACACAGTAAACAAAGAGATGGAAAAGAGGCTGACATCCATAAAGTAAGAAGTCTCCAATGCCATATACATTAACCAGAGCGACCAACGCTTCATCAAAACTTTACAATTCGGAGCCTTGCTCAACCATCGATACTTACAAAATACAAAAACTGAGTCTATATACTCAGGAAAATTCACCTAACAGAGGCGTGCCCAGTCACCCAAGGCTTGGCGTCCCTTCAGTCAAACTCATACTAATATCCTTCTTCAAGCGCCACCTTAACTACGCATGGCTCCTGCAAGGGGAGTAGCTGAGCCATTAAGTGTCGAGCTAGCGTGTGCAGACTTCACTATCTAGTCGAGGACTTTGGCATGGCTTCTTTGGAAAAATCGGTACACAGGACCCTCTCGAGCAGACAGCTTACCATACCCTCCATACCCTACACTTACTGAATGAGGAGAGGTTTCAACCACCCCTTCTCACCTTCATTTACTCCAAGCGAGAACTAGGACTGAGGTCGGATCAGATGGCACCTGGAGATCGCGATGATTCTTTTAGCGACTGGACTCGACACACTTGGCCCCTTTTGCATAGCTCTTTCTATTTTCCCATGTGACCACGGGCTGTGACCCTGCGTTTATTCTCAAAGGCACTTTCGACGTTTGCGAATAAGAAGGGGTTGATCCTTGCTTCTTAAAATCGCGATGAGCGAAACGCCGAGATGGCTTGAGTTGGCGCCACGCGTCCCTCTCAGATCTGATGGCACTGAGCTCACTCGGCGATGTTGTGGGCTCGGGTCTTGGATGCTCCTGGAACTTTGCCTTTCGGGGATATGAAGGAGCTACTCCTTGTGCGTCGGAGTCGGGATGGTCTAAAAGGCGAGGGGCCTCATCGTGCACCATGTGTCCCCTTTGGATGGATGGCTGAGACTGCTCCGTGATACTGTGGGCCCGACTCTTGGCACTTTCAGCGCTTCGAGGTTCAGGGTTTCGAGATATAGAATGACATAGAACCCTCACCCTTTGAACTCCCGAATGCTGAAAAACCGACGTGACTAGATCTCACGCCACGTGTCCTTTGGATGGACGGTTGTTATCCATCGTGCTAATCCCAACGCAGTTCCGCTAGCCGCGATTTCCCGCCAACCGTTGATCTGCTCCTATGGATGGATCCTGACCGTCGACAATATAATCTTGCCCGCTTACTTGCTTGGAAGCCCAAAATGAGATTTTTTTGTGCTGCACTCGGGCGCTTCTCGCACCACTTGCAGACCTGAACGCTCTTGTGTCTCAGACGAGAAATGTTACTAACATTAGGCTCCATGGGGGATAGAGTCATCCCTGTGATGCTCTAAGGACTCATTTTGCAGTTTCAGTGCCTTGTTGTTGAGCTATGGGGTCATTTATTTAAAACTTAAAGATGGAAAGAAAAACAATATTTACAACCGCGAAAGAGCCATGTGCGGCTCAAGAGAAAAATCTTTTTAGGAAATGCCCATTCACAGGGCTATTGAAAGCTTCTTGATCTTTCAAATCCCATAACCTGTAGGTATTATTCGAGAAAACTTCAGAGACTTTTAAAGGCCCGATCCACAGGGCTTCGAATTTTCCGTGCTTGCCTTTATCTTGTTTAGGAGCATCCCATTTCAGTACAAGGTCTCCTATCCGAAATTCTTCCTTCTTGGCCTTCTTATCAAAAACCTACTTGATCCTTTGTTGTTGGTCCTGAATTCTGTCCATTACCTGCTCCCTGGCCTGCTGGACCTCCACTAGCTGATGAATCCTTTTGATCATGTCATCAGGCTCCTCTTGATGATCCTGGAGGAATTTTTCCACAGGAATGGATAAATGAGAAGGAAAAATAGCCTCCGCTCCATAGACTAATTAGAAAGGAGAGACACCTATAGATCTCTTCGTAGCCACTCGATCGACCCATAGAGAAAAGTTCAATCTTGAATGACAGGCCTTCTTGTTGTCTTCCAACAATCTTTTGATGATCCTTATCAGGATTTTGTTGGAGGACTCTACTAAACCGTTTCCCTGGGGATAATATGGGGTGGAGTGAATCAGTTTGATCCCGAATTTCTCACAGAACTTGGCTAATGGCTCGGCCCTGAAAGCGGCTGCGTTATCAGTGACAATCTTACTTGGGCAGCCGAACCTTGTGATGAGGTCCTCCAGGAACCCAATGATTACCTTGTGGGAAGCACTCCTGGTGGGGATAGCTTCAATCCACTTAGTGAAGAAATTGGTAGCAGTCAGGATCCATTTGTGCTGCCCACTGGAAGCAGGGTGAATTTCTCCAATGAAATCTAGGCCCCATTGCTGGAAAGGTCCTGAAACAACCACAAGATTTAACGACAGAGACTTGAGTTGTTGCCTTCCTGCAAATCTTTGACATTTGGTGCAAGCTCTGACCCTTCTGCAGACGTCAGTGAATATGGTGGGCCAATAGTATCCAGCCCTGAGGATTTTGTAGGCTGTGGTTTTCCAGAAATGATGCCCTCCACATAGACTGTCGTGAAATTCAACCATAATCCTGTCAGCCTCCGGCGGATCCACACATCTCAAAAGAAACCCCAGGGGGCCTTTCCAATATAGAACTTGATCGATAAGGCAGTATTTGACTGCTTTGAGCTTCAGAGCTTTTGCCTTGTTTCTTTGCAGGTCGTCTGGAGACCGCAACTCTTGCAGAAAATATATGACATCCTTATACCAGGGACATCGAGCCAATGAGGGCTCCCTTTGAGGGTCAATTTCAGACAGCCGACCCTGTTGAATTTCTGAGCATTTGTTGATGAAACTTACCCCCAAAGCTTGGCAATTGGCTTCAGCCAACAACTTGGCTAAACCTTGACCTTTGATCAATTTGGTAGGCTTTATTTCCAGGTCAAATTCCAGAATCTTGGCTATCCACTTACTCCTCCTCCCGTCTATGTCGGGCTGAATAAGGATGTCTTTAACATCAGCTGGGGGGACATAAGCAATGACTTTTGATTGCAGGACATAGATTCTAAATGCCTTGAGAGCCTTTACCAGGGCATAGGCCTGCTTCTCCATAGTGTCATACCTGACTTCAACATCCCTCAATGCTCGGCTGAAATAGGCAATAGGCTGCTCTAGCCCGATCTTATTTGTCTGTAATAAAACAGTGGCTACCATGTCAGGCGAGGCAAAGGAGAAAATAAGGAAATCCTTTGAGTAATCGGGACTGATAAGCACAGGAGCTTCAGTCAGGGCTTTCTTTATTTGCTCAAAGGACTTTCGCGATTCAGAAGTCCACCTTACTTCATTTCCTTTCCTTAACATGGTTGTTATAAGTTTTACTTCCTCAGCAAAGTTAGGCACAAACCTCCTCATAAAATTAATCTTACCAAGGAAAGATTGGACCTCCTTCTTGGACCTTGGGACTGATAAGGCTTGTATTGCCTCAACTCTGCTAGGATCGATCTTGACTCCTTCTGCTGATACTATGTGGCCTAGTAACTTTCCCTCCTGCATGGTGAGCTGAGATTTCTTGGGGTTTAATGAAATGCCAAAATTCCTACATTTCAGGAAAACCTTCCTGAGATGACAACAGTGTTCTTTATCAGATTTTGAAAACACTGTGATGTCATCCAGATAGACGACCACGAATTTATCCTTTTCCCCAACGAAAGCTATGTCCATGGCACGCTGAAATGTTGCCCCTGCATTCATTAATCCAAACGACATCTTGGCATACATGAATGTGCCCCATGGAGTGGTAAATGATGTCTTTTCCTTGTCCTCGGGCAAAACAGAGACTTGATTGTAGCCAGAGAAACCATCGATCATGGACATCGTGGATGCTCCTGTTACCCTCTGCAGTATATGTTCCATCTTTGGTAAGGGGTAGTTATCCTTTCGTGAGCTCCTGTTCAGGTTTTTGAAGTCTACACAGAGTCTGATTTCTCCATTCTTTTTCCTTACTGGTACCAAGTTGGCCACCCACTCTGAATATCTCAGTGGTACGATGATCCGGGCCTGCAGCAGCTTCTTCACTTCCCTCTCCATAATAGGCAGCAGCATAGGATTGATCTGTCTCAGCTTCTGCCTAAATGGCTTTGTCTCCCCCTTCAACAGGATTTTATGCTCGATGAAAAAAGTGTCATATGTTTTGAGGTCTTCGTAGGTCCAGGCGAAAACATCCGCAAATTCCCTCAAAAGTCCAATGTATTCAGGCCTCTTCTCCTCTGTCAGACTTCTTGACAATTTGACAAACTTGGGCTCACTCTCGGTGCCAATGTTGCACTGAATAGTACCAGTTTCATCCCTCGAGATTTCCCCTTTTAATAACACATCATTTCTATCAAAAAGCCTTTCCAAAGGAACCAGTCCCCTTGGAATATGGTTGTTGGGGAGCTGCACAATGTTACGCTCTGCTATTTTACTCAGAAACTTTGCCCCATCAAGCTCTTCTTCAGAGACAAAGTCTTGGTTGATATGCATCTCTGAAAATTCTTCGACGGTCTTCAAGAATTTCTTGATCTCGAGATCATCCTCGAATACCTTCCAATGTTTGACGTTGTCAGGTATGGAGGGCATGTATTTTACTTCCACATCATATCTGAATTTGGGCGGCAAGGGTACTTTGAAATTGCTTGCCGATGTAGCAAAGGAATCTGCCATTGTGTTCTTTTCTCTTGGGACAAAAGAAATGTTGAATGCCAAGAAGAAACTATCAACTAAGTCCCATACCTCATTTTTGTAGCTTCTGAGTCGAGGGTGCTTGGCCTGATAAGCGTTTCTAATCTGTTGGACCACCAACTCTGCATCTCCGAACACTGCTACTTCCTGAATTCTCATTTCCCTTGCGGCT
>ML818133.1:169333-187396 GCA_009831015.1 Picea engelmannii
TCAAATTCTAGTTTGTATGACAGAGATATGGTTTCTTGAGCAGGTGACACAAAAAACACCCCAGCACCAGCGCCTTCCCTGGAAAAGGCTCCATCAAAGAACATTTTCCAGACGGGGGTGATGGAGGGAGGAAATTTATGGGAGGTGGCGGGCGGTTTTCTGAGCTTTAGAGAAGACTCGGGAGCATTAGTGAGTTGTAGTACACTGGAACCTAAATAAGTGTCTAAGGCAAAAATGGGATGGTTGGTAGGGTTGGCTTCATCACTGATTATATAGGCCAGTTGGGCTTCCCTGTATAGCCTCCTATGTTCTCCTCCAAACACGGGGATAGTAGCATATGTGAGGTCCATCTATAAAGTTCCCCCCAGTCTTTTTATCCAAGATCTTGATAACAACATACCGAACTTGGGGGGGACATCAACCACCACAATATCCATGACCACACTTTTCATGGGCAGCTGAAACAAGGTCACGACTAGGTCTTTGATAACTCCTAGACATTGAACCTTTCTGGAGTCAAAGGAATAGAGGTCATGATAGGCTCGGGTGACTTCTAGCCCTAAATCTTCCATGAAAGTTTTGGGCATGAGGTTGTGAGAAGCCCCTTAATCCATCAAGCAGTTGTGCAGTACCTGTCATGTATGTTCAGGGAAGTGTAGAAGGGAGGGGATGAGTCATTCATGTCTTCTACCATAGGACCTAGGACAACTGCAGGCTTTTCATATTGTAAATTGATGGAGTCTGTGGAAAGGCATGAGACCTCAAACTGTAAAAGCTCAGAGAAGTGTTTCTTGAACCCTTCATGTCTAATCAATTCGGTTAGGGGCACAGGGATTCTGATCTTTTGAATTTCATGCTCGAAATTAAAAGAAGATGTAAGCTTCGGGATTTCTCTTATTTCGAGAACATGACTCTGGACTATGGGAGAGAGGGGTTGGGGCTTCTTACCTCTGTGACTATCCGCTACTTCATTAGCAGGTTTCTCTGTTCTAGTGGACTTCTCAGGAACATCAGGCGCTATTGTCCTTTTCTTGGAACGCAGATCATACCTGCCTTGGCTGCCACTAGCCTTGTCTCCCTTGCTTAGTTCATTTAGCTGATTGTCCATGAGAGACTCCTCGTATGTTGATTGAGTGAGATGAGGAAAAGGAGGAGTGTCCCCGAAGCAATGGATTTCAGGATCAAGCTCATCTGTTTCCCCTTCTTCTCCCTCGGCCACAAAATTGTTTTGAAAAGGGGCCTGAATCTTCTGGTCTTTTTTGTCTCTTCCCCTCTCTCTTTGCACAGTCTGGGAAGTAATATTGTTTGGCCTCCTTAAACCTCCTTTGTTTTTGGCGTTTTGAGGGCCCTTGTATGCTTGCCTCCCCTCCACCTTCATTCTCTCCATCTCTGCAGACAGAGACTTCACCATCTTGGTCAGTTCATCCACTTGAGGGTGGGGCACCGATGAGCCAGAAGTTGAGGTTTCCGACCTTCCCTTTCTTCTGTCTGCGTCGGCCTTGTTCCTTAGTCTATCAGCTGCTAATACATTGTATTCCACTTCTATGGCCGCATCTTGCATTTGAGCTAAGGAGGTGGCTCTTCTTTCTCTCAATAAAAGACAGAAATCGGGGCCAAACGCACTAGTATAGGAAATCTTGGCCGAGGCTTCTAAGGGTTTTATTTTGGCAGGAATTTTATTATACATCTTATTGAATCTTTTGGAGAAGTCAGAGACAAACTCTCCATCCATCTTCTTCAAAGACCCAAACTCTGTCATGTAATACATGGAATCCTTCCTATCTCCCCACTGCCTCAAGAAAGCACTATCCAGGGCTTCGATCCCAGCAATAGATCCGGGGGCCAGTCCTCTAAACCATTTTCTCACTTCACCATCAAGGCTCTGGACGAAGACTCTCATCCAGACATCTTCATTTTCAATGTTCAAGTTGTCTGCATAACTGTAGAAAGCAGCCAGGTGCTCTTCCACAGTTATGTCCCCTTCCCCAGTGAACTTGGGCATATACTTCAAGTAATCTCCAGCAGGGAGAGGATTCATAGGATGGGGTAGGATTAAGGGAGCATATTTGGGAGCGACTATGGAGTCCATTATATTTAGAGGGGGATTAGCACCAGTCATAGGAATATTAGGTGGAGGAGAACTTGGAGGAGAAGGAGTTCGCGAAGGGGCTACTGGGAAAGAGTCTCGAAGTGGAATGGGAAACAAAAAGGGATTTAAAGAGAAGGTTAACGGGTTCAAATCAGCAGATGCTCCTCTTGGTGTAGGAGTGGTAACAGTAACAAGAGGAGAAGTGGTAGAGATAGGAGTGGGGAAAACTTCTGTAGTCCTGGGTCTACGCCAAGGTACAGCTTCAGAGGAGAGGGGAGTGACAAGGATTTCTCCCTCTAGTCCCAGACTAGGAGGGGAAAACTCAGCAGGAACACTCCCAAAATTTAGGAAACGGGAAACCTCTGAAGGAGGTCTATTAAGAAACTGAGGAGGAGAAAATGGAGTTCCTACAGAAGGATATGGCAGATTACCTGGTTCGGCGGTGGAATCTTCTTCTTCAGAGGCCTTTCCTTTTCTGAGAACCACCTCTGGATCAGTTTCAGGTGTAGCTAGAGGTAGCTGTGGATGAGACCGCGTGTATCTACCTCTGAAAGACACAATTAACACGACAGGTTCGCCACAGTGGATTCGTCACAATGGAGTCGCCAGGTGCACAGTAGAAATCTTTAAAGGCTCTTATACCTGATGCACCTTCAGAATCAGAGGCTCAATGTCGTTCAATCCCGAGGAAAATCTTCAACTTCATCCCTGGCAACGGCGCCAGAAATGTTGGCGTCAGAAGTCACCCCTGGATTGCTTGCAGGAGCAGAGCCTGACCCCCATCAGTTTTATGTCACGATTTGTTTAATGGGGTGATCAAATGGATAAAGACTCAAGAAGATATAGCTTTAACTCAGGAGACTGGGCCTGGTATGTAGACAGCAAGGGAGGTCTTGATCCAACTTCCGTCAGTAAATGGATTAAAGGGTGGTAGATGGAAGACTTGGAGGAGGGTGAGCAAGACTACCTCAGGTGATAGGCCTTCGGAAGCTTGAGGATGAAAAACTCAGAAGCCAAGATCCTCTTGGTCTAGAGCCTCAAGGAGCTGAAGGGTGACTCAACTGGATCCTCAAATTCCAAGTCATTCAGCGCTAATAAAATCACAAGAACTGATTAGAAAAAATGCAACTGTTACAGTGATCCAACCTACATCATCTTATAACAACTACAACTCGACTGGATCCTCCAATTCCGAGCTATTCTAACACAGTAAACAAAGAGATGGAAAAGAGGCTGACATCCATAAAGTAAGAAGTCTCCAATGCCATATACATTAACCAGAGCGACCAGCGCTTCATCAAAACTTTACAATCTGGAGCCTTGCTCAACCATCGATACTTACAAAATACAAAAACTGAGTCTATATACTCAGGAAAATTCACCTAACAGAGGCGTGCCCAGTCACCCAAGGCTTGGCATCCCTTCAGTCAAACTCGTACTGATATCCTTCTTCAAGCGTCACCTTAACTACGCATGGCTCCTGCAAGAAGAGTAGCTGAGCCATTAAGTGTCGAGCTAGCATGTGCAAACTTCGCTGTCTAGTCGAGGACTTTGGCATGGCTTCTTTGGAAAAATCGGTACACAGGACCCTCTCGAGCAGACAACTTACCAAACCCTCCATACCCTACACTTAATGAATGAGGAGAGGTTTCAACCACCCCTTCTCACCTTCATTTACTCTAAGCGAGAACCAGGACTGAGGTTGAATCAGATGGCACCTGGAGATCGCAATGATCCTTTCGGCGACTGGACTCGACACCCTTGGCCCCTTTTGCACAGCTCTTTCTATTTTCCCATGTGACCATGGGCTGTGACCCTACGTTTATTCTCAAAGGCGCTTTCAGCGTTCGCGAATAGGAAGGGGTTGATCCTTGCTTCTTAAAATCGCGATGAGCGAAACGCCGAGATGTCTTGAGTTGGCGCCACGTGTCCCTCTCAGATCTGACGACACTGAGCTCACTTGGCAATGTTGTGGGCCCGGGTCCTAGACGCCCCTGACACTTCGCGTTTCGGGGATATGAAGGAGCTGCTCCTTGTGCGTCAGATTCGCGATGGGCGAAAAGGCGAGGAGCCTCATCGCGCACCACGTGTCCCCTTTGGATGGACGGCTGAGACTGCTCCGTGATACTGCGGGCCCGACTCTTGGCGCTTTCGGCGCTTCGGGGTTTGGGGTTTCGAGATATAGAATGACATAGAACCCTCACCCTTTGAACTCCCGAATGCCAAAAAACCGACGTGACTAGATCTCATGCCACGTGTCCTTTGGATGGACAGTTGCTATCCATCGCGCTAATCCTAGCGCAACTTCGCTAGCCGCGATTTCCCGCCAACCGTTGATCTGCTCGTATGGATGGATCCTGACCGTCGACAATATAATCTTGCCCGCTTACTTGCTTGGAAGCCCAAAACGAGATTTTTTCGTGCTGCGCTCGGGCGCTTCTCGCGCCACTTGCAGACCTGAACGCTCTTGTGCCTCAGACGAGAAATGTTACTAACACACCGGAAAGAAGTCAGAGGTAAGCCATCTTAAAATATTTGACTGTCTAGTGTTTATTCATATACCTAAAGAAAAGAGAAACAAGTTGGACCCTTCAGGAAAGAAGGGAATATTTGTGGGATACTGTGAGGTCTCCAAGGCCTTCAGGATCTATATACCAGGTCAACATCACATTGAGATCAGTCGGGATGTGACCTTTGATGAAGATGCAACACTCAAGAAATCTAAACTGTACCAGCTTGAAGAGGTATATGAAGAGGAACCCGTAATCCCCAATACTGCAATGAGGGAGGTTCCCAGAACTGCAGAACCAGTGAGGGAAGTCGTAACTTCCCCTGACGAGGAACTTCTAGAAGACCATGATATAGTAGAAGTACAAGAACCTCCTCAAATGACGATCCTCCATAAAAGAAAGCCAGCCTAGGCTAGAGAGCTTATTCAAGTTGGAGATAAGAAACTACGAGACGGGTGAAAATACCAAATCCATTCTCCAGTTATATGGCTTTGATGTGTGATCTTCTAGAAGAGGAGCCTACCTTCTCTGAAGAAGTCATTCAGAGAAAAGAATGGGTAGATGCCATGACAGAGGAATACCAATCCATAATGAAGAACGAAGTATGGGAAATAGTTCCCAGATCGAAGAATAAAGATGGGGTATCCTACAGATGTCTCTTCAAAATAAAACATGCTGCTAATGGAAATATTGAGAAGTATAAAGCAAGATTTGTCGCTCGTGGCTTTTCCCAGAAGGAAGGCATTGACTATAAAGAGACATTCGCTCCTGTAGCCAGATACACTTCGATCAGGACCATCATAGATCTTGCAGCGAAGATGAAGTGGAAGCTACACCAGATGGACGTAAAGACAGCTTTCCTAAACAGTTTCATCGAAGAGGAAGTGTATATAGAGAAACCTCAAGGATTTGAGGTAGAAGACAGGAAGTCTCATGTCTGCAGATTGAAGAAAGCCTTATACGGATTGAAGAAAGCTCCTAGAGCTTGGTATGTTCGTATAGACAGTTTCTTGACGAGCTTAGGATTTACCAAGAGTAAAGCAGACTCAAATCTCTACTTCAAAATTATGGATAATGAGCCAGTAATCTTACTTCTATATGTAGATGACTTATTCTTAACTGGAGAAGAAAAGCTCATCGTTGAATGTAAAAAGATACTTTCCTCAGAATTTGAAATGAAAGACCTTGGCCTAATGCATTATTTCTTAGGTCTTTAGGTATGGCAGAGTCCTGAGAGGATATTCCTTAACCAAGGGAAGTACACGGTCGAAATCTTAAAGAGATTCGACATGCTGAAATGCAAGCCCATGAATACACCCATGGAAGTGAAGTTGAAGCTGTCGGTCGATACGTCGTCAGAATTGATTGATGCCACACTGTATAGAGAGATTATTGGATTGTTGATGTACCTGACGAACATCAGACTAGACATTTGTTTTTCCATGAACACCTTGAGTCAGTTTCTGGGAGAACCCAGACTTGTTCACTTAGTGGCTGCAAAACATGTGATGAGGTACCTCAAAGGTACAATAGATTATGGTCTCAGCTATGATAGAGATCATAATTTCACATTGAGTGGATATACTGATGCAGATTGGGCAGGAAGTGTTTCTGACAGGAAAAGCACTTCAGGATGTTGTTTCAGTTTGGGATCAGCTATGATCTCGTGGCAGAGTAGGAAGCAATCTAGTATTGCTCTCAGCATAGTGGAAGCAGAATACATTGTTGCATGTTCTTCTAGCTACGAAGTTATATGGCTTCGAAAGTTACTGACTGGCCTATTTGATTTGGAGATGAGAGAAACTGTGATTCTATGTGACAACCAGAGCTGCATAAAGATGACAGAGAATCCTGTATTCTACAACAGGTTGAAGTACATAGAGATCCGCTATCATTACATCTGCGACATGGTACAGAGAGGAGCCTTGAAGCTCCAAGTACATTAGCACGGATGAACAGGTTGCTGACGTGTTGACCAAGCCTTTATCTCATGTAAAGTTTGAGTACTTCCGAGATAAGCTTGGCATAGTCCGAAAGGACCTTCCTTGAAAGGGGGAGTAGATGTGATGTTCCTTGCTTCTGACCTAGCTGTCAGACGTAAAGCAATATGTGATGTGTTCCTTGCTTCTGACCTAGTTGTCAGACGTAAAGCAAGATGTTCCTTGCTTCTAACCGAGTTGTCAGACGTAAAGCAAGATGAGATATGTTCCTTTCTTCTGACCTAGTTGTCAGACGTAAAGCAAGATGTTCCTTGCTTCTGACCGAGTTGTCAGATGTAAAGCAAGATGAGATGTGTTCCTTTCTTCTGACCTCGCTGTTAGATGTAAAGCAAGATGACTCCTTGCTTCTGACCTCGTTGTTAGACGTAAAGCAAGATGATGTGTGTGTTCCTTGCTTCTGACCTCGTTGTTAGACGTAAAGCAAGATGACTCCTTGCTTCTGACCTCTCTGTTAGACATAAAGCAAGATGATGTGTGTGTTCCTTGATTCTGACCTCGTTGTTAGACATAAAGCAAGATGACTCCTTGCTTCTGACCTCGCTGTTAGACGTAAAGCAAGATAATGTGTGTGTTCCTTGCTTCTGACCTCGCTATTAGAAGTAAAGCAAGATGATGTGTTCCTTGCTTCTGACCTCGCTGTTAGACGTAAAGCAAGATGATGTGTTCCTTGCTTCTGACCTAGTTGTTAGACGTAAAGCAAGATGATGTGTTCCTTTCTTCTGACCCAGTTGTTAGACGTAAAGCAAGATGATGTATACCTTGCTTCTGACCTAGTTGTTAGACGTAAAGCAAGATGTGACTTACACTGAGCTACCAGCTTAACAGCTGTGACATAGAGCCAGCTTAGTATTGTGATGGGTCAGCCTAGTGTTGTGATGAGGTATCACTTTATATTGATACATATTGATGCAAATGATGATGGCATTCTTTCGAGAATGATGATGTTGTTGATGAAGAAAACTTCCGATGATTTATAGATACGCCAGCCAAGATGATATTGATGATGTTGTCCTCCCATTTGATGTTGTTTATGATGGTGTCATCTTTCTCTCGCATGATGCTTCTGAAGAATACCCTTTTTGTTAAGGGGGAGTGTTGAAATATTGTAACTGCAAAGAGTATTCTTATTATTATTGATATATTATTCATAGGATCAATCCCCATTGAGGATTGATCATGTCGGTTATTGTAATAGGACCAAATCCCCTTTTGCGGATTGGTCAACAGACAATTATAATAGGAAGAATAAGAAGTCAGCCCCAGCAGTTAATAAGAAGACCCAAAAATATAATAAAGGTGGGTTTACCCACCCAGTTGGAGAAGTCGGCCCTGCCAGTGAAGAGACACTTCACATGTGCCAGACTTGTATAAATAAAGGAGGCTAGCACCTCACTTGGATATAACTCACTTGCTCAGTTTGAGAGACAAGTTCTGATCTGTTACCGACAAAGGAGAGAGAGAGTGGCGCATATCTTGGGAGAGGACTTTTTGTTTTAGCATAGAGATCTTTTGGCATTGTATTGGCTATCTATATTAAGGAAGTTTTGTTGGGTTTTCTTCCCCTAGAGGGTTTCCCAGGATAAATGTTGTGTCTCTTGTGATTGTGTATTTCTCAGTGATCTTGGATTATGCTATTGTTATCTAATGAAATGAAAACATCTATAATAATGGCTTAAACATTAACAGGAAGTGTACTAGATTAGATTTGAGTTATGCAATGCACCAAGATTTGATGGTACAGGTCTAGTTGACACATTTTTGGCATAGATGTAAGAAGTAGTCTAGGAGAACTAAAGGATACAAGCCATGAATGTGGTCGTCAAAGGAACCCCTACGTGATGGTGAGAAACACATTGCGGGAACATACAAGAATAGGTGCAAGTGGTTGAGTTTATAAAGCTCAGATTCCAACCTATAACCAACTTTGAACTGACAAATCAAAATAAGGGTACAAGATCCTCAAGAGAACATTTTCTTTTGTGAGAGGTGTTGGATAACCAAGAATATCTATTGCACCTAATGGGTCCATAGGTTTTTCCATACCATGGACATGGTACCCAAAAGATAGTACATGCAAGAGGAAACATGAAGGAAAATTGGAGATTGTGGAAGTGTTACCAAACCGTTCTACGCAACATTCAGTTTCACTGTGGAAATCCCATCGCAGAGTGAGGCAGTATTAAGAGTTAAGGGTTTCATCTTCCATCGCGAACCAAAAAATACCGTGACCAAAGTCATATTTTTCTACCACACGTTGATGGAAAAATTGAAGCAAATCGTACATTACTAGAATATTGACAGCGATGACGTGGAGGAAGACGAGCCTAGGGGATTACAAATCAATGAAATAGAGGGTGAATGCACTATTCAAGGGAAGGCCTTTGATAGAACCGCGTCGAACTACAGTCACCTGTTAAAGAACAAGAAACATAACATTTGTCAGACATTTGGCTTAAGTTGATGGACAATTGGTATGGATTGTTGGTTTTCATTTATTTCAACCATTGGAGAGTGATATTGTAGATTGATGTCAACCCTTAGTGATTGATGTCAACCCTTGGAGAAAGTTCAGTAGCGAATTCTGGTAGCACAAAGGTTTGGGTAATGGAACCAAGTTTGTTTGATGTATAATGGTATGAGTTTTGATATATTTGAAGGTACGACTATTATAGATGGGTAGTACATGTCATTCCATTTCTGATGGTATGTAGAACATCACATAACTCCTCACAGCTAGAGAGTTATTTCCATGTGAAGTTGGAGAACCCAGATCTGGGTAATGGACCCAAGTTTGTTTGATGGATAACGGTATGAGTTTTGATATATTTGCAAGTAATGTTATTATATATGGATAGTACATGTCATGCCATTTCCAGGGGTATGTGGAACCTCACATAACTCCTCACGGTTAGAGAGTTATGGCCATGTGAAGTTGGAGAACCCTCATGAGTCATCTAGAAGCCCCAAAAGGTCAAAGTAGTCAAAGTGGTTTAAGAGATTTTTAGAAGATAAATAATGAAGTGAAGTGATGAGTTTACTATAATTCAAAGTGAATACAAAATAAATTATTTAAATAAAAAAGTTAATGGATAAATTACTAAGTTGACAAGTGGTTAGAAGTGGGTTAGCCCTAAAATAAGGAAAGTGGTTTAAGATGGTTAGAAGGTAACCCCTTGAGGTAAAGTGAAGTGACGAATGTACTATAAGTAAAAGTGGATAAAAAATAAATTATTTAAATAATAAAGTTAATGGATAAATTACTAATTGAACAAGTGGTTAGAAGTTGGTTAACCATAAAATAAGGAAAGTGGGTTAAGATGGTTAAAAGGTAACCCCTTGAGGAAGCTACATGAAAGTATAAATAAGAGGCAAGGCTCTCTCATTTCAAATCACACTTGAGAATATTGAATATCTACAAATGACTGAGGTAACCAAAGTATATATAAGTCGAATTTCAAAGATAAAGTGAAGCAAAGAAGGACGAAATTCAAGGGATGATAAATTCTTTTGATGATGCTTTCTAAGGTATGTTATTTACAAGTCATCTCACCATTTTCGCAATAATTGTTTTTCTAGAATGATTTGGACCGTGAAATTGATAGGTCATTGAAAAAAAATATCCAAGTAGTTGTGGTACGAATTTCATTTTGTGGGTCGTCGTATTTTTGGAGTAACACTCCGTGGAAAATAGGGTTTGTGGCTAGTCTTAAAACTAGTCTAAAATAGGTGTTTCGGGTAAAAACGCCATAACTTCTTCATAACAGATCCAAATTTAGTAAGCCCAAATGTGTTGGTTAGAGTACTGTCTGTAGTATTCTATGTAAAATTTTCATATCCATGCAACAAATATTCTGTGTGGGGCACACTCTACAAGTTCGCTCTCTAGAATAAGCGATAATTCAACAAGGTATGTCATTTTTTCTATAACTCATTTTCTGAGAGGTTCCAAGTAGTGACACCTGGAGGAATTGCATAAAACACAGTGAAGAACATTGTGTACTATTTTCATATCTTTATTAATTACAGGTACATAATTATGATTATTTCAAGTTAGGGTTGTTGACTAATCCAAAACTAGTCATGTGAGACTAAAGTAAAGTTTCATGAAAATGATAGTCTCTTGTTGTTAAAGTTAATGAAAGTTTGCATGTATGTGATCATATACACCAGATCTATTAAAGAGTTACAAATCAGATTTGGATGATGAAATTGATGAGGGCTTTTGGTTGAGATACATTTTGGGTACATGGTTGAGACAAGTAGTTCATGAGTTGGCACATACATGAGGTGTATAGTTGATGATGTTGGTACATCTTAAGGAGTCATAGTTGATGAGTGGTTGATACATGATCGGTACATACTTGGTACATGGTTGGAGGCACTTGTTAGTATTATTGTTGACACATGGTTTATGGATGATGTAGCATTGGTATATTATTAGAAGCACATATTGATCTTGGTGATGATTATGAGTTGTTGTGTTATGCTTGGTTGATGCACATCTTTGAGAGTTGTCTTGGTGATTGATCTTGGTGAGTAGATATGATTTGGTTGATAAGATTGATGACAGGTTGTTGTGTTAGGGTTTTTTGGACAAGTTGTTTTGACATGTTATTTGTACAGGTTTGGTGCATGGTTGATGCACTTGTTCATGGTATAGGTTGAAGTACAGGTTTGGTGCATGGTATTAGCACCATAAGTTACCCTCTGATTGCAGAGAGGGTAAGCCTAGTACCCATCAGTTTTTGGGGTGGATGTTGGTTTAACTGTGGATGGTCGATGGCCAAAACTCAACAACATGAAATATGTTCAACACAGAACTGGACAGGAAATGCACAGGGAAGTGAGGGCCACATTAACTTCAGTTAGTAAATTTGAGTCAAAGCAAGAGCAAGGGGAAGACTTAGTGAGAGAGGTGAACGAGACTTCTATGGGCATTCGGCCTTCCAGTAGCTCGGAGATGAAAAACTCGAACTCGAGAGCAATATGGAGCTCAGGTTTCAGGCATCGAAATGTGTTGCAAGCAACACAGTCACAACTACAGAATGATCAAACCTCCATCATCCTGTCACTGCGACAGCTCGACTGGATCCTCCATGCCCAAGCCATCCAGTGTGAGAGCGAAAAGACAACACATGGAAATGAATGAAATCGATCACGATACCGCCATGATCAAACCTATATCATAACAACATAACAATCCTCAGCTGGATCCTCCATACCCAAGTGTTTCAAACAATTTTTACAGACAAAATGGAAAGAAATAGAAAACTGACTTTTATTAACATGAAAGTCACAAATCGATTACATAACCAGAGAACAACTCTGGCATCACAAGCATTACAAAATTGGGAGCTCTACTCAACCAAGGGCCCTTTACCAAATCCCAGAACTCCACATATATATACTCAAAATAATTCGCCATCCTCAGTAGAGGCGTGCTCGAACCACTGCATTCAAGGCTCGGCATCTACATATTCTTATGTCATTCTATACCTGCATTTTCCTGTCAGACGCGAGTTCAGATCAGTATGGGCTCTGCAAAAAATAAAAACCAGCTCGCAGGGGTACCACGGGCTGACGGTCTGCCTCCACTGCCAGATCTTCCATGCTTTTCATTTATGGGGTGAGGCGAGGCTTCAACCACCTCCCCCCTCTTTCATTTACTTCTTCATCAGGATCAGAATGAGGTCGAGTCAATTTGGCACCTAGAGAACGTGGCGACCCCTTCTGCGGCAACATCAACGCTTTGGCCCTAGGCGTAGCTCACATGAACTTTGCACCTTTACCTACATACGACCTCGGGCCATGACCCAGAGCTTATCCCCTATGAAATTTTTGGATTTCGCATTTCGACAGTCTTCACTCCACTTGATTCTCAATATATCAATACTCGAACTCGCGAAATGGCCTCTCTCAGATTAACGGTCAGATCTGCTATGCATCTGACGGCCATGATTGCATCCTGAAAACCCCAAAACTTCACTTCCGTGAACCATCAGATCAACTGCCACCTATCCCTATAAGATCCACTGTCCAGATCGTATCGAGATTTCACATCTCGAGAAGTTGAAAGGCTACTCACCTCCCTTCCCCTGATTTCTGAAATCGCGAACTGGAGCCTAGCAAGCGCCATCTCCTCTCCTTAACCTTCGAAAATGTGACCTTGGATATGAACAAGAGCTTATCCGAAAGGTGTGTATCGAGATTTCACGTCTTGGGAAGTTGAAGGAATACTCACCTCCCTTCTCTCGATTTCTGATTCTGCGCTCGCCTCAGATCGACGATCCACAACTTTCCTCGATCCAATGGCTTAGATCATTTCACGAGTTTTCACTTCGTGAGTCCTTACGACTCTGCCCCTGGACTTTCCCGACTCATGAAACCCCAAAATCGTTGATCCTGCGCCACGTGCCCTTATGAATTGAACAGTTCAGATCATTTCGGGTTTCAGGAGTTCAGATCTTTTATGAACAACTTTAACAATGTTTCGAACTCCCGATTCCCACGACTATTTTTCACTATTGATCTTTCCCTATGAGATCTTCGACCCAGATTAAATCTTTGCTCAACCTTTGATCTTGGGCCTTTTCCCTGGCACTAAACTTCGAACAACTTTCGGGTTTCGAACATCCACAGACCGTCGATCTGAAATCCACATGGAATCCCAGTTGCTGGAAGCTTAACTTGCATGTTTGCTTGATTCAAGTCTTTAATGGGTTGCTCTGAAAGGTGTGATTTGCGCTCATGAATGCAGCCTGCATCCCTTGATAACTTAATGTGATAACATGTGGCTCCACAGGGGATGGAATGCTCCATGTGAGCTACCAAGAACGTGCAATTCAAGTCACCTTATGCATTTGGTTATGGAGTCGATCTAAACAACATCATGTTGAGTATTAAAGGCCGACAAGAACATTATCCTAAAAACGAAAGAAAAATACATGGGCTCTGAAGGAGCTTATTTATGTACATTCATATACTAATTATTTTGTTACATAGTGCTAGGTGAAAACAAACTTCTACCATAGCCATTCAAGTAACTTCCTAACTGGATGCTCCTTCACTCTGTCTATGATTAGTAACAGATGATACAACCGTGACAACAGAGTGGTTACATCCTTCATCTTTCCTCCTAATGTTGAGGTTAGGATAAATCTGAGCGACTTCAAAACATGAAGGAAATACAAGTCCATGTATTCCTTCACAGGCTCATAGGCCAGACGACAAACTCCAGAAAATGTATAACAGGCAGCCTGCTCTGTCACACAACTGCTCACACATGGCTGAATATCTCTGGTAGGCATAGGTGGATGTGAAGCTAATGCATGTTGACTGACCTCAGACGATGGATTCTCACTTACAGGCTCTGGACAGGATATAAACTGCCCCTTTTGCTGCTCCTTTTCTTCTTTTAAATCTGAGACAACAGGTGTACTAGCGGTGGAAAATAATGCATCCATAGTTATGCCATCACCAGCGCTATCATCAATCATATCTGGAAGGACTTCTTCTTGGGAAATAGAGAGAGAGAAATTTTCATATGTATTTGCAAAATACTCACTTTCATCTATTTTTTCTCTCTCAATCAGATCTTCATCGGACTCATCACACGAAGAAAACTCTATCATTTGCTCGATGTGGGATGAAAACTTCTTACAGCAGTCATCCAATATAAGATGAGATATGTAAATCTCTTTGTAATATAAATTAAAAGCATCGTGAAAATCCTTCAAAGAATGTATACTAGCAGCACAGAGAGATTGGCACCATTCACAAGCATCTTCCTCCAAAGAAAATCTGAACATCTTGATCAAGACATCCTCGTGAACAAAATTGTGCTCAAGCATGCATATATGAAAATTAAACAAGTGTTCACCAGGATGATCATGCTTGCTTCCTCTGAATCTCAGAAGATAATCACCCCATTCATTTATAGCAGGGACAACATTTGGAAAAACAAGAACACAGGAGAAATTAAAAAGAGAAAACCTTTGAGCCAATATTTTTTCCATTTCAGACCAGTGGAGTCACCAATCGATTCTTTAAACATGGAGTCGCCAGGTGAAAGATATGCAGTAAGAGTGTGTCTGGTCTTTGTTCACCATCAAAGACCGGATCTTATCGTTGTGTTCTCCTAAGGGCTACCAAGTGTAGCCATAATTAGCCACACTGAAACAGTGGAGTTGAGACAGTAGAGTCGCCAGGTGAAAGCGAAATCTTCAAAGGTTTTGATTTCTGATGCACCTTAAGAATCAGAAGTTTGTTGTCGTTCTACCCAGGGAAAATCTTCAATTCGTCCCCTGCAACAACGCCAGAAATGTTAGCACCATAAGTCACCCTTCGATTGCGGAGAGGGTAAGCCTAGTACCCATCAGTGTTTGGGGTGGATGTTGGTTTAACTGTGGATGGTCTATGGCCAAAACTCAACAACATGAAAGATGTTCAACACAGAACTGGATAGGAAATGCACAGGGAAGTTAGGGCCACATTAACTTTAGTCAGTAAATTTGAGTTAAAGCAAGAGCAGAGGGAAGACTTAGTGAGAGAGGTGAACGAGACTTCTATGGGCATCCGGCCTTCCAGCAACTCGGAGATGAAAAACTCGAACTCAAGAGCAATCTGGAGCTCAGGTTTCAGGCACCGAAATGTGTTGCAAAAAGCACAGTCACAGCTACAGAATGATGAAACCTCTATCATCCTGTCACTGCGACAGCTCAACTGGATCCTCCATGCCTGAGCCATCCAGTGTGAGAGGGAAAAGACAACACATGGAAATGAATGAAACCGATCATGATACCGCCATGATCAAACCTACATCATAACAACATAACAATCATCGGTTGGATCCTCCATACCCGAGTGTTTCAAACAATTTTTACAGACAAAATGGAAAGAAACAAGAAATTGACATATATTAACATGAAAGTCTCAAATCAATTACATAACCAGAGAACATCTCTGGCATCACAAGCATTACAAAATTGGGAGCTCTTCTCAACCAAGGACCCTTTACCAAATCCCAGAACTCCACATATATACTCAAAATAATTCTCCATCCTCAGCAAAGGTGTGCTCAAACCACTGCATTCAAGGCTCGGTGTCTGCATCTTCTTCTTTCAGTCTGCACCTGCATTTTCTTGTCAGACGCGAGCTCAGATCAGTATGGGATCTACAAAAAAACAAACCGGCTCACAGGGGTACCGCGGGCTCACGGTCCACCTCCACTGCCATCTCTTCCATGTTTTTCATTTATGGGGTGAGGCGAGGCTTCAACCACCTCCCCCCGCTTTCATTTACTTCTTCATCAGGATCAGAACGAGGCCAAGTCGATTTGGCACCTGGAGAACGTGGCGACCCCTTCTATGGAAACATCAGCACTTTGGCCTTAGGCGTAGCTCACGTGAACTCTGCACCTTTACCTGCATACGACCTCGGGCCATGACTCAGCGCTTATTCCCTATGAAATTTTGGGATTTCGCGTTTTGAGAGTCTTCACTCCACTTGATTCCCAATACCTCGATGCTCGAATTCGCAAAATGGCCTCTCTCAAATTGATAGTCAAATCTGCTATGCATCCGACGACCACAATTGCATCCCAGAAACCCCATAAATTCACTTTCGTAAACCATCAGATCGACTGCCACCTATCCCTATAAGATCCACGGTCCAGATCATATCGGGATTTAGCGTCTCAGGAAGTTGAAAGGCTACTCACCTCCCCTCTCCCGATTTCTGAAATCGCGAACTGGAGCCTAGCGAGCGCCATATCCTCTCCTTAACCTTCGACAATGTGACCCCGGATATGACCAAACGCTTATCCGAAAGGTGCGTATCGAGATTTTGCATCTCGTGAAGTTGAAGGAATACTCACCTCCTTTCTCTCGATTTCTGATTCTGTGCTTGCCTCAGATCGACGTTTTACGGCTTTCCTCGATCCAATGGCTCAGATCATTTCGTGATTTTTCACTTCACGAGTCCTTACGACTCTGCCCCTAGAATTTCTCGACTAGTGAAACCTTGAAATCGTTGATCATGTGCCACGTGCCCTTTTGAATTGAACGGTCCAGATCATTTCGGGTTTCAGGAGTTCAGATCTTTTACAAACAGCTTTAACAATGTTTCGAACTACCGATTCCCACAACTATTTTTCACTGTTGATCTTTCCCTATGAGATCTTCGACCCAGACTAAATCTTTGCTCAACCTTTGATCTTGGGCCTTTTCCCTAGCACCAAACTTCAAGCAACGTTCGGGTTCTGAACACCCATAGACCGCTGATCTGAAACCCACATGGAATCCCAGTCATTGGAAGCTAAACTTGCCTATTTGCTTGATTCAAGTCTGGAATGGGTTGCTCTGAAAGGTGCGCTTTGCGCTCATGACTGTGGCCTGCGTCCCTTGATAACTTAATGTGATAACACATGGTTGATGCATTTGTTCATGGTACAGGTTGAGGTACAGGTTGGTGCATGGTTAATGCACTTGTTTATGGTACAGGTTGACTACAGGTTGTTTGGTACAGGTTTGTGCATGGTTGATGCACTTGTTTATGGTATATGTTTATTACATGTTGAGGTACAGGTTGATGCATGGTTCAAGTTATTTGTACAAGTTGTTTGGTGCAGGTTGATTGGTACATGTTTACACCAGTATATCTCACAGTGGTAGTGTGACAGTGGTTCCATCATTCTACTTCTACGTCAGGGCGGTTGGACAAGGCAAGGACATGTGGTTGTAGCCACCTTCCAGTTGTAGTCGAAGAACATAGGGGGTTGTAGCCTCCTTTTGGTTGTAGCCAGAGAATTGGGTTCCGAACACCCGAAGACCACCGATCTGAAATCCACATGGAATCCCAGCTGCTGGACGTTGAACTTGCCTATTTGCTTGATTCAAGTCTGGAATGGGTTGCTCTGAAAGGTGTGCTTTGTGCTCATGCCTGTGGCATGCATCCCTTGATAAATTAATGTGATAACACATGGTTGATGTTGAAATAATGTAACTGCAAAGAGTTTTCTTATTATTGTTGTTATTTTATTCATAGGATTAATCCCCATTATGGATTAATCATGTCGGTAATTGTATTAGGACCAAATCCCCTTTTGTGGATTGGTCAACGGACAATTGTAATAGGCAGAATAAGAAGTCAGCCCCAGCAGTTATTATTGAGACCCAAAATTAAATTAAAGGTGGGTTTACCCACCTAGAGTGAGAGGTCGGCCCTGCCAGTGAAGACCCTTCACACGTGCCAGTCTTGTATATATAGAGAGGCTAACGCCTCACTTTATCACATAACACACTTGCTCATTCTTAAGAGGCAAACTGCAACTTACCAGTGAGAGAGAAGGAGAAGAGTGGCGCATCTTTTGGAGAGGACTATCTGTATTGGTTTGAGTTATCTCTTGAACATTGTATTGGCAATTTATGATAAGGAAGTTTTTGTTGGGTTTTCTTCCCCTAGAGGG
>ML818133.1:190340-212038 GCA_009831015.1 Picea engelmannii
GTCTCCAAGGCCTTCAGAATCTACATACCTGGTCACCGCCACATTGAGATCAGCAGGGACGTGACCTTTGATGAAGAAGCAACACTTAAGAAATCAAGAAGATGTCAGCTTGAAGAAGTATATGAAGAGGAACCTGTAAATCCTAGGATTACAGAATCTGTGAGGGAAGTTCCCAGAACTGCAGAACCTGTAAGGGAAGTCATAACTTCCCCTGATGAGGAGACTCCTGAAGATCATGATATAACAGAAGTTCAAGAACCTCCTCAAATGACCTTCTTTCATAAAATAAAGCCTGCTTAGTCAAGAGAGCTTATTCAAGATGGAGAGAAGTATGGTGTTCCAGAAGGTACCACGAGATAGGTGAAAAGACCAAAGCCATTCTCCAGTTACAAGGCTTTGATGTGCAATCTACTTGATGAAGAACCTACACGCTTTGAAGAGGCCATTCAAAAGAAGGAATGGGCATATGCCATGACAGAGGAATACCAATCCATAATAAAGAATGATGTATGGTAAATAGTTCCCAGACCAAAAAGTAAGGATGTGGTGTCATCAAAATGGTTCTTCAAAATAAAACATGTTGCTGATGGAAGTATTGAGAAATATAAAGCAAGATTTGTCACTCGTGGCTTTTCCCAGAAGGAAGGCATTGACTATGAAGAGACATTCACTCCTGTGGCCAGATACACTTCGATCAGAACCATCATAGCTCTTGCAGCCAAGATGAAATGGAAGTTGCATCAGATGGACGTGAAGACAGTTTTCCTGAATGGTGTTATCGAAGAGGAAGTGTATATAGAGCAACTCCAAGGATTTGAGGTTGAAGAAAGGAAGTCTCATGTCTGTCGATTGAAGAAAGCCTTATACGGATTGAAGCAAGCTCCCAGAGCTTGGTATGGCCATATAGACAGTTTCTTGACAAGCTTAGACTTTACCAAGAGTAAAGCAGACTCAAATATCTACTTCAAAATTATGGATAATGAACCAGTAATATTACTACTATATGTGGATGACTTATTCTTAACTGGAGAAGAAAAGCTCATCGTTGAATGTAAAAAGAGACTTGCCACGGAATTTGAAATGAAAGACCTTGGCCTAATGCATTACTTCTTAGGTCTTGAGGTATGGCAGAGTCCAAAAAGGATCTTCCTTAACCATGGGAAGTACACAGTCGAAATCTTAAAGAGATTTGACATGCTAGAATGTAAGTCCATGAATACACCCATGGAAACAAAGCTGAAGCTGTTGGTCGATACTTCATCAGACTTGATAGATGCCACACTGTACAGACAGATTATTGGATCACTGATGTACCTGATGAACACCAGACCAGACATTTGTTTTGCAGTGAACACCTTGAGTCAATTTCTGGTAGAGCCCAGACGTGTTCACCTAGTGGCTACAAAACATGTGATGAGGTACCTTAAAGGTACAATGGATTATGGACTCAGCTATGATGGAGATCATGACTTCACATTGAGTGGATATACTAATGCAGATTGGGCAGGAAGCGTTGTAGACAAAAAAAACACTTCCGGATGTTGTTTCAGTTTGAGATTAGTCATGATCTCGTGGCAGAGTAGGAAGCAATCCAGTATTGCTCTCAGCACAGCAGAAGCAGAGTACATTGCCGCATGTTCTGCTAGCTGCGAAGCTATATGGCTTCAAAAGTTGATGACTGGCCTATTTGACTTGGAGATGAGAGCAACCGTAATTCTATGTGACAACCAGAGCTGCATAAAGATGACAGAGAATCATGTATTCTAAGACAGGTCGAAGCACATAGAGATCCGCTATCATTTCATCCGTGACGTGGTACAGAGAGGAGCCTTGAAGCTCCAGTGCATTAGCATGGATGAACAGGTTGCTGATGTGTTGACCAAACTTCTATCTCGTGTAAAGTTTGAACACTTTCGAGATAAGCTTGGTATAGTCTTAAAGGACCCTCCCTGAAAGGGGGAGTATATATATATTTCTTGCTTCTGACCTCGCTGTTAGACGTAAAGCAAGATGAGTCATTGCTTCTGACCTCGCTGTTAGACGTAAAGCAAGACGTCGTGTGTTCCTTGCTTCTGACCTCCCTGTTAGACGTAAAGCAAGATGATTCATTGCTTCTGACCTCGATGTTAAACGTAAAGCAAGACATTGTGTGTTCCTTGCTTCTGACCTAGTTGTTAGACGTAAAGCAAGATGAGTCATTGCTTCTGACCTCAGTGTTAGACGTAAAGCAAGACACTGTGTGATTCCTTGCTTCTGACCTAGTTGTTAGGCGTAAAGCAAGATGATTCCTTGCTTCTGACCTCGTTGTTAGACGTAAAGCAAGATGATGATGTGTTCCTTGCTTCTGACCTAGTTGTTAGACGTAAAGCAAGATGATTCCTTGCTTCTGACCTCGTTGATAGACGTAAAGCAAGATGACGATGTGTTCCTTGCTTCTGACCTAGTTGTTAGACGTAAAGCAAGATGATTCCTTGCTTCTGACCTTGTTGTTAGACGTAAAGCAAGATGAGGATGTATAAGACGTAAAGCAAGATGAGGATGTATACCTTACTTTTGACCTAGTTGTTAGACGTAAAGAAATATGTGACTGACACTGAGCTACCAGCTTATCAGCTATGACATTGAGCCAGTGTAGTACTGTGATGTGTCAGCCTAGTGCTGTGATGAGGTATCATTTTTATTGATACATATTGATGCAGATGATGATGGCATTCTTTTGAGAATGATGATGTTGTCGATGAAGAAGACTTTCGATGACTCGTAAATATGCTAGCCAATGTTTCAAGATGATATTGACGATACTGTCCTCCTGATGCCATTGATGATGCAGACCTCTCTCGCCTGATGTTGTTGAAGAATACCCTTCTTGTTAAGAGGGAGTGTTGAAATAATGTAACTGCAAAGAGTATTCTTATTATTATTGTTATTTTATTCATAGGATTAATCCCCATTGTGGATTAATCATGTCGCTAATTGTATTAGGACCAAATCCCCTTTTGCGGATTGGTCAACGGACAATTGTAATAGGCAGAATAAGAAATTGGCCCCAGCAGTTATTATTGAGACCCGGAATTAAATTAAAGGTGGGTTTACCCACCCAGAGTGAGAGGTTGGCCCTGTCAGTGAAGACCCTTCACACATGTCAGTCTTGTATATATAGAGAGGCTAGCGCCTCACTTTATCACACAACACACTTGCTCATTCTTAAGAGGCAAGCTGCAACTTACCGGTGAGAGAGAAGGAGAAGAGTGGCACATCTTTTGGAGAGGACTATCTATATTGGTTTGAGTTATCTCTTGAACATTGTATTGACAATTTATGATAAGGAAGTTTTTGCTGGGTTTCTTCCCCTAGAGGGTTTCCCAGGATAAATGTTGTGTCTCTTGTGAATGTGTATTTCTCAGTGATCTTGTTCTTATGTTGCTCTTATCTATTGAAATGCAAAGAACTATAATAATGGCATAAACATTAATAGTTGATGCACTTGTTCATGGTACAGGTTGAGATATAGGTTTGGTGCATGGTTGATGAACTTGTTCATGGTACAGGTTGAGGTACAGGTTGGTGCATGGTTAATGCACTTGTTTATGGTACAGGTTGACTACAGGTTGTTTGCTACAGGTTTTTGCATGGTAGATGCACTTGTTTATGGTATATGTTGATTATAGGTTGAGGTACAGGTTGATTCATGGTTGATGCATAGTTCAGGTTATTAGTACAGGTTGTTTGGTGCTGATTGATTGGTACATGTTTACAACAGTATCTCACATTGATAGTGTGACAATGGTTCCATAATTCTACTTATACGTCAGGGCGGTTGGACGGGGCAAGGACATGTGGTTTTAGACACCTTCTGGTTGTAGTCGGAGAACATAGGGGGTTGTAGCCTCCTTCTGGTTATAGCCAGAGAATTGGGGAGTTGGAGCTTCCTTCAGGTTGTAGCCTAAGAAACTAGGGGGTTGGAGCCTCCTTCCAGTTGCAGCTGGAAAACAAAGGAAGTTGGTGCTTCCAATGAATGTAATTCTTAAAGACATATAAGAAAAAACATTATGTGATTTTCTTTCTCTTTGGATTTCCACGTAAAACACTGGTGTGTTGTGTATGTGTGTGATTGTTCATTTGTTCATTGTTTATTTACTCTGCAACTATTGGATGATAATGCTACATTGATATAACACTTGCATTTTATGGTGAAAAATAGATTAAATTGCTTTATTATTGATTCACTCCCCCTCTCAGTGATCAAACAATTGGTATCAGAGCAGGTTCCTTCAAGAAACAGTTTAAGCACTGGAAAGAGATCATGGATTATTCTAAGAATGGAGTACCAATGTTTAATGGCTAGAATGGTTTTAAGTATGAGATGTGGAGCATAAGGACGGAATTATTTTTACAGGCAAATGGACATCATATTTGGCTATCAGTTGCTACAGTATATGATCATTCAAAAAGGGCAAAGACTGCAGCCAAGAAGGAATTGAAGAAGAATAAAAAAATAGCAATGGATTTCATCGGGGAAGGATTACCTAATCCAGTAAGAGAAAGTGTTGGTAAATGTTCATCAGCCAAATAAATTTGGGATAGATTACATGATATATATTCTTCACCCATCACAGATTCATAAAATGCCAAAGAAGATGCAGATACAGAACAAAAATAAAGATGTTCATCATGTCAGACAGATTCAAAAGAGGAAGATTATGAAGAAGAAGTTGATTACAGAGAAAAATTGATTAGTGCAATTGAATATCTAAATAAAGAAAGAGAAGAAAACAAGTCATCCAAGAAAGAATTGATGAAGAAAAAACAAAGTGTTCAAGGTTTCGAAAAATATCAGAAGGTCATTAAGAATTTAAGAGCTCAACTAGAAGAGGCCAGAATAATTGAAGAAATTCTAGAATATCAAAGAAATGTTTAGAAACCAACATAGCATCACAAAAGGAAGAAGTAGAAAAGAGAGAAAAGATATTGATGGATCATCTCAAGGAAAGAACAATGACTTAAACCAACTTGAGGAAGAGTTTGGTCAAGAAAGGAGAATACTGGAAGAAGAAATAATTACATTGAAAATCCAACTTGAAGAAGCAAAGATAACATAAGAGGTCATGAAGTCTCAGATAATAAAGAAAGAAGAAGAGGTTGAGAATCTTGAAGAAGAGGTTGTCACACTGAGAGTCAAAATCGTCAAGCTCAACAAGAACGTTTAAGAGACAGAAACTTCCACATCAGTTGTAGAGAATGAAGAGAAACACTCTACGTTGCTAGAAAATAAGAATGAAGAAAATAGAAAGAGTTATGCAAAAGTACTCAAAGGAATGAATCATGGTCAATCAGAATCTAGGAAAACTAATAAAGATACATCTTCAAGAAGACCATCCATGTTCAATCCACAAAGAAGCTTCAATCAGGATCATGATCAGTCAAGGCAGAAATTCAGAACGACTTCACTACAAAGAAGATCATTCACTCCCGGGGATGCAAATTTCTTTTATGGTCATTTTTTTTATTGTACTAACTTTGGACATAAGGTTGCAGATTAAAGGGATTATAAAAGAAATGTTCAAGCAAGAAATGTCTATGTGGCCCCATCTAACATTGAATGTTATAAATGTCATAACTATGGACACATAGCTCGTGATTGTAGAAGCATGATCAATACTTCCATGAAAGAGAACACTGATATCAGATATAAGAAAATAGGGAGAACATGTGAACAAAAAAAAGGTCCCTGAGATCGCAATATTGGCAATAAAACGAGATGAAGAAAAATCTATAGAGAAAAAGAAGGATGTCAGATTTAGAAAGGTTTGGAAAATAAATGAAAGAAAAGAAGGACAAGTAAATAAGGAACATGTTCAAGAGATTGTACTTTCAGGTATTGTAATGAAAAACGAATCCATAGACAAAAAGAAAGAAGTCAGAGCTCAAAGAGATGATGAATCTACCAATGAAGATGATGATGAATACACATCAGAGAAAGAATTGTGCTAAGCCTTCGGCTTAGAGACTCTCAGGTAATATGAATATTAGACAGAGGGAGTCTATGCGATAGCTTTGATAGACCAAAGAACGATCCTTCGAGCAGTTTGTAGAGTTTGAGAAGAAATTTGAAATTATGCAAAATAAATTTGAAATGTCATTACTTGGAGAACTATCATTCTTTCTGGGTCTTCAGATGTGTCAAAGCAACCAATGAATTTTTATTTCTCAAACTAAGTATATCAGAGAAATGTTAAAGAGGTTCGGAATGGAAGATTGCAAACTAGTTACCACTCTTATGCAAACCAGTTGAAAGTTGAGAAAAGATGATGATTCAAAGTCTATAGACTAGAGGCAATACATGTCAATGATTGGTAGCTTATTGTATGTGACAACATCTAGACCAGATGTAATGTAGGCAGTTGGACAGGTGGCACAATTTCAAGCAGCACCAAAGGAATCACATGTATTAGCAGTGAAGAGGATTTTTAGATATCTCAAAGGAACAAAAGAGTTTGGATTATGGTATTCAAAAGGAAATGATCTATCACTTATTGCCTACAAAGATGCAGATTGGGCAGGTTGCATTGATGACCAACGAAGCACCAGTAGAACAACGTTATACTTGGGTGAGTGTTTAGTATCATGGCTAAGCAAGAAAAAATCATCAATATCTTTACCTACAACCTAGGTAGAGTATATTGCAGCAACAACATGTTGTACACAAGTTTTATGGATGAAACAAACTCTGACAGATATACAGGTTGAGTATGATGAGCCCATTCCAATCTATTGTGATAATACAAGCGCCATCAGTATCTCAAAGAACCCAGTGATGCACTCCAAAATGAAGCACATTCCAATAAAGTATCACTTTCTACGAGAACAGGTTGTAGAGAAGAACATCAGAGTTAAATATGTGGGCACAAAAGAACAAGTGGCAAACATCTTTACAAACTGCTTCCACGGGAAGATTTTGAATATCTCTGCCAGAGACTCGGCGTAATTTCTACTTCAAAATGAATGTTTTTGAATGCTTATCTTATATGTCTTAGATTTACATGAGGAAGCACCATAAAGAGGACAATTCAAGTTGGGATATTAGTTTTAGGAATATCTCAGTCAAGGGGAGTATCCCCAAGGACAGTTCAGTTAGGGGGAGCAGCCCCGGACGGAAAGATACATTTGCCATTGATAACAAAGGGAGAGATATTTATCAGATGCAAGATATAAATGCTTGGAGAGAGAGAACAGAGACATGTAGACAGGGTGAGTAGCCCAAGGAGAGTTCAGTCAGGGGGAGAAACCCCAAAGGGAGATACCATTTTCCATTGATGTCAAAGGGGGAGAGATAGAAACATTGATGAGGAGTATAAGCATGAATGTTATCATGACTAAGTGTTGTCATCAATGTTGGTGTTGCCATCAATGCCAAAGGGGGAGATTGTCAGATAGTTGGCTTAATTTGATGGACAGTTGGTATGGATTTTTGGTTGTCATTTATGCCAACCATTGGAGAGTGATATTGTAGATTGATGTCAACCCTTAGTGATTGATGTCAACCCTTTGAGAAAGTTTGATAGTGAATTCTAGTAGCACAAAGGTTTGGGTAATGGACCCAAGTTTGTTTTATGTATAATGGTATGAGTTTTAATATATTTGAAGGTAACACTATTCTATATTGGTAGTACATGTCATGCCATTTCTGGTGGTATGTGGAACATCACATAACTCCTCACGGTTAGAGAGTTATGGCCATGTGAAGTTGGAGAACCCATGTTTGGGTAATGGACCCAAGTTTGTTTGATGGATAACAGTATGAGTTTTGATATATTTGCAGGTAATACTATTCTATATGGATAGTACATGTAATGTCATTTCCAGTGGTATGTAGAACGTCACATAAATCCTCATGGTTAGAGAGTTATGGGCATGTGAAGTTGGAGAACCCTCATGAGTCATCTAAAAGCCCCAAAAGGTCAAAGTAGTCAAAGTGGTTTAAGAGATTTTTAGAAGGTAAATAATAAAGTGAAGTATGAGTGTACTATAATTCAAAGTGAATGCAAAATAAATTATTTAAATAATAAGGTTAATGGATAAATTACTAAGTTGACAAGTGGTTAGAAGTGGGTTAACCCTAAAATAAAGAAAGTGGTTTAAGATGGTTATAAGGTAACCCCTTGAGGCAAAGTGAAGTGATGAGTGTAGTATAAGTCAAACTAGATACAAAATAAATTATTTAAATAATAAAGTTAATGGATAAATTACTAATTGGACAAGTGGTTAGAAGTTGGTTAACCCTAAAATAAAGAAAGTGGGTTAAGATGGTTAAAAGGTAACCCTTGAGGAAGCTACATGAAAGTATAAATAAGAGGAAAGGCTCTCTCATTTCAAATCACACATGAGCATATTGAATATATACAGGTGATTGAGGTAACCAAAGGATATATAAGCCGAATTTCAAAGAGAAGGCGAAATAAAAAAAGGTTGAAATTCAAGGGAGGATAAATTATTTTGATGGCGCTTTCTAAGATATGTTATTTACAGGTCATCTCACCATTTTCGCAATAACTTTTTTTCTAGAATGATTCGGACTGTGAAATTGATAGGACATTGAGAAAACATATCCAAGTAGTTGTGGTACGAATTTCCGCTTGTGGGTCATTGTAGTTTTGGAGTTACACTCCATGGAAAATAGGGTTTGTGGCTAGTTTTGATACTAGTCTAAAAATCGGGTTTCGGGTAAAAACGTCATAACTTCTTCATAACAAATCCAAATTCAGTAAGACCAAATGTGTTGGTTAGAGTACAGTCTGTAGTATTCTGTGTAAAAGTTTTAGATTCATACAACAAATATTTTTTGCGGGGCACGCTCTAGTACATAGTTATGATTATTTCAAGTTAGGGTTGTTGACTAATCCAAAACTAGTCATGTGAAACTAAAGTAAAGTTTGATGAAAATGTTAGTTTCTTGTTGTTAAAGTTAAGGAATGTTTGCATGTATGTAATCATATACACCAGGTCTATTACAGAGTTACAAATCAGATTTGGATGATGAAATTGACGAGGGCTTTTGGTTGAGGTACATTTTGAGTACATGGTTGAGATAAGTAGCTGATGAGTTGGCACATACATGAGGTGTATAGTTGATAATGTTGGTACATATTGATGAGTCATAGTTTATGAGTAGTTGATACATGATTGGTACATACTTGGTACACCGTTGGAGGCACTTGTTAGTATTATTGTTGACACATGGTTTATGGATGATGTAGCATTGGTATATTATTAGAAGCACATATTGATCTTGGTGATGATTATGAGTTGTTGTGTTATGCTTGATTGATGCACATCTTTGAGAGTTGTCTTGGTGATTGATCTTGGTAAGTAGATCTGATTTGGTTGATAATATTGATGAGACAAGTTGTTGTGATAGGTTTTTTTGGACGGGTTGTTGTGACATGTTATTTGTACAGGTTTGATGCATGGTTGATGCACTTATTCATGGTACATGTTGAGGTACAAGTTTGATGCATAGTTGATGCACTTGTTCATGGTATAGGTTGAGGTACAGGTTGGTGCATGGTTAATGCACTTGTTTATGGTGTTGGCTACAGGTTGTTTGGCACAGGTTGGTGCATGGTTGATGCACTTATTTATGGTACAGGTTGAGGTACAGGTTGATGCATGGTTCAGGTTATTGGTACAGATTGTTTGGTGCAGGTTGATTGGTATAGGTTTACAGCAGTATATCGCACAGTGATAGTGTGACAGTGGTTCCATCATTCTACTTCTACATTAGGGCGATTGAATGGAGAAAGAACAGGTGGTTGTAGCCACCTTCCGGTTGTAGCTGGAGAATATAGGGGGTTGTAACCAGAGAATTGGAGAGTTAGAGCTTCCTTCATATTGTAGCCTGAAAAACTAGGGGGTTGGAGCCTCTTTCCAGTTACAGCTGGAAATCAAAAAAAGTTGGTGCTTCCAATGAATGTAATTCTTAAAGAAATATAAGAAAAAACATTATGTGGTTTTCTCCCGCTTTGGGTTTCCACATAAAACATTGGTGTACTGTGTATGTGTGTGATTGTTCATTTGTTCATTGTTTATTTACTCTGCAACTATTGAATGATAATGCTACATTGATATAACACTTGCATTTTATGGTGAAAAATGATTAAATTTATCTATTACTGATTCACCCCCCCTCTCAGTAATCCAACAACATCAGTATAGAAGAAACACCAAAGATGGTCATCATTGGGGTCTATTTCACTACAAGGATAACACCTTCTTGTGGAGGTTTTTACAAAATATCCTCGAAAAATCTATCCGTTCTCTATTTATAGCAGAGGTTGTTAGCATAAATGAGTGGCTAGAGATTTATCCAGAGGTTTTTTATCGATGCACATTTAAGGTTGATACGCATCGGTGCGTACATAAACAATAAGGCATCGGTGTGTCAATGTTCAAAAGCACCATCATACTTTATAATAAAAATTACACACACCAAATAAAGCACATCGGTGCCATTGAAAATTAAGCACCGGTGTGCCTCATTGTCGTCAGGCGCACCACGGTAAGGTAAATAAAAAAAATTACCAAACCAATTTCCATTGTTACAATCCATCTCGTGCTTCCAAACTCTCAAAAAAACACTAATTATCACCGTCCTTCCAAAGACATTCTTTTTCTATTTCTCTACACTAACTTGGATAGTTCCATTGTTAGATTCCACATATTTCCAATTTTTGGAAATTAACATAAATTTTCATTTCCTCTCAATGGTGAAACCATGCCTCCTCGGGACATAAGAGGCCAAGTAAATTGTTTATTACTTTCCTATTTGTATTTTCATCCAATTAAAAATTAAATTTATCTTTAAATTTGACATTTTTTTCAACAAAATTTTCCAATTCTGCACGGTGTGCTTGAACACTTTGACTCACCCTGAAACACTGTGTATTGTGTTAAATTCACATTAACCATTTCCATCAGTACATCTCATATATATGTATGCGTCGGTGTTTTTCAAGCAAGAACATCGCAAAAAATTATAAAAACAAAGCAGTGTGTCCTTGGAATGCCCTACAACCGACGCATAATTAGCTTCGACCCACACTAGTACATTGCACTTAGTTAACCACACTGGTAACTTAATGATTTATCAAATTTAATGTAATGGTGCAACCATTTTAACCAAATGCATCGATTTTGTTTACAAAATGACACTTGGACATATATTGCTCGACTTGGCATAATGGGACGTCTCATTGGATGCCTCGTTCCAAATGTTTTATCCTTTACAACACACCGCAAAACAAAACATCGATGATCCACTATCATGGTAGAACGGTTGTGTTAATAGTAACAGATCACATCGCTTCAACTACGATAATGCAATTTAACCTAGTGGTGCCCATCAATGCAATAAACACACCAGTGTTGTAAATGCAACAACACCAGGGATAATTTTTAATAATCAATCAAAGCGGTGTGACTTATTAGATGCACTCCTGCAATATGTGGCGGTGTGACAATACACATGGTGCACAGGTGCGTAAAACATAAATGTACGCACCACGACATGTTTTGAAAAATAATCATTGTGGTTTGTCTTCTGTAAAGCCATGTTCGCAGTGTGTTAGTAATACAACGCACCGCTAGACATCATTCTAGTGTTCTAGTAAAATTGATGCACCAATTCATTCAGTTTAACAAAGGGCACTAGCAATTTTGTGTGTCATACATTTTAGTGTTGCATTGTGTCTTTGTTAACGAAATGAACAAGTACAATTAAAATCACCAAACCGATGCAGAGTGTCCTGTGGGACACACCGCTCAAATACGTAGTGGTGCAACAAGAAACATGACACCAGTTCTTATTAGTAATAGCACCACACAATAATGTTGTTAATCTAATATATCGCATCATCAATGGGGCGTATGTGTTATTTTCGACGCAATAGTTAATTTTTAATATTTTTTTGCAAAAAAAAAAATATAATTTTAGATTTTTTTAAATACATGTCAATTATATATGTACTTGTTTTATAATTTTAATTTACTTTATCTATATGTGTGTGCCTAACAATATTTGCATGTGAATCGGAGATAACGATAATGAAAGGAGGAGCAACAGCAAGTTGAGATGCACACATTTGTGTGAGTGGGAGACCAGGGAGTGGGAGAGGGAGAGAGAGTTGCTCACTCACCCTATTTCATAGCCGACACATGACCTTTTGATGGATATTGGCCTCTTGAATTTTTATCAGGAGGGTACATCCCTTAGGGGAACTCTTTGTTTTTACAACAATTGATTAGTCACTGGGATCATGGGGAATAAGGGTTCAATCTCGATCTCGATCTATGATATCATCCCACGAAGGAAGATGTATATTTCATCACTAGATTTTTTTTAATAAGTGGGGGTATTTGCCCCCTTTCCCTACACTATCGTCTGATGTTGCAGGAGAGACCCAACTGACATATGTGTAGAGATATGTCCATTCGGAGGTTCATTCCTCTTCGAAGTTCCAAGGTCATGGTGGTCAGTGGCGAAGAAGTTCATTTGGTAGAGATGATGTCAAGTGCCTATGTCTTATTCTCTCATCAATGTCACAATATAGCTCTGATAGGAAGCACATTAGTTTCTCTATGTTGTATTATGTAGATAGTTTATTGTAGAGGCCTCGATTGATTAGGTGGTCGAAGATTTTTTTGAGACAGTTTTGTCGTGCATTATATCACTATCATTTTGTTTTACATGGGACGAAATTCTTTCCATTCGCGTCAGAATTATTTACACTATTTTTTGAGAGGGTTCATGCCATTCGGCCAGTAGTACCCCTATTTTCTGCTAGGCCTGTGTTTGATGCACATATGTGCATGTGGGGAAAGTTGATGCCCAAGAGAGTCCAACACAATTTCTCATTTCTTTGGTCAGTAAGGATGTATGTGATTTATTGGCTAGCGAGGACGATCATGACCTCAATATTGCAAAGTACACGTACGCGGAGATGGATTGGAGAGGATGTCCAAACATTTGATTTACAACAGTCGAGCCAACAGATGAGAGAATTGATATTATCATTATGTTTTGTTAAATCTAGTTGCATATTTTTACGTCTTATTTAATGCACATGTAATTTATTGTAACATTTGTTTTTCAATTATCTTATTATTATTATCTATTGTTTTGCAGATATTGGCACATATGTTGGGGATGAGCCTCCCCAACATGAGGATGAAGTGATGGAGGAGGAAGAGGACCAGAATCCAGTACAAAGACCCCACATGTCACATAGGCCAGATCAGAGAGTTCAGATAGAGGTGGCAGATCGGCTATGCGGTGTCATGACTAGTCACATAGTGGTACCCGCACTTGTTAGAGACATTACGGATACGGGATCTCTCTACGATATGGAGGAGTTTGGTTCATGACATGATGTTGATGCTTCATATTGTTGGTGTCGCCAACCTCATCGAGACATTGAGGGTTGCTACTCATGGTCCCACTACATCCATCTCATCAACAGAGTCATCCACATCCTCTACTCCACCAAATGGTCATCCTCCTAATTCTTCTCCACATAAGTCGGTTTCACCATTGACCGATCATATTGCTTCCCCTCCACATGTGTTTAAATTTGCATCCTCCTCCTCCTCCTCCTCCTGTGTTTGAACCTTCTCCTCCTCCTGCTTCCCCTCCACATGTGTTTAAACCTGCATCCACGTATGTTCCTCCTCCTTCTCCTTCTCCTCCTCTTGCTTCTCCTCCATGTGCGTCACCATATTCCATTGATCCTCCTCATCATCCTCCACTTGTATCACCATCCCACGATCCTTGTCTTTTTCCTAGCCCACATATGTCCTCCTCCTCCTCCTCGTGTCACAAGATTTTGATACTTTGGACACTATGTTCACATTGGGTACGGTTACACATATTGATGATCTTAATAGAGAGACATTTGATAGTGCATTTTTTTCGACATTTATTTCTAACATAGTTCTTCTTGATAGAGGCTCTACCTCTAGTAGCATAAACACTGATGCACCTAACTCTGGTGGTGGACCTAACTAGTAGTAGTATTGATTGACATGTATATTGATTGTTTTATATTTGACTTAAGATCTATAGATAACATATTTATTGCATATTTTGTTGAGATGTGCGTTTGACATGTATATTCATATGTATATCGCTCATGTATATTATGTTTTTCATATAATGTTGTGATTGTTGTTGTTTGATTTATAAAATGTATTACAAGTATGCTAATGACGAACATTGTTAATGATTTTTTATTTTTTTTTAAGTGAAACTTGATATGTATCACTCATTTAAATTTGCAATTGTCATATAATGTTTAACTTTGTTTTTATAAAATCGTTCAATTTAGATTGCGATTGCAAAACGTTATAACCATTAATGTCATATAATGTTTAATCGTTCTTCAAGGTGAATCGTTTGATGTCCAACAAGATACAATATGTTGATTAAACATGTTTAGAAACAAATATACTTAAATATGATAAATGAAATTATTGTGATTTGAATATTTGTCTTTTTCATATATAATAATAATAACATTATAAAATAATTATTCACTAATAATAATGATGATGTAATAATAATGTTATTTTTATTGTTCAAAGTTTACCATACAAAATTATAATATAATTGTTTACTAAAATCACAATTATTATATTTTATTAATATTTTATTTTTCCAAAGATTTTATTAATTTATATTATCCAACAATTATAATATATGAAATTTATTCAATTAAATTTAAAATACTAAATATAGAGAATAATAATACATTTTGATTTATACACTTTCAATGAAATGGCTTCCAATTTTTTACTCTAATACAAATTTTATGAATCTTCTATTAAAAAATAATATCACCCAACATTTTATAATTAGTATTTTAAGAATTAGTAAAATTGATAAAGGTTTCTATATTTTTAGATAAGTATGGATCATTAAAATTTTCTTTAATTTTAACTATGCTCTAGAAAAATACCTTTCTAATTTTCCATGTCCTTCATGTATTGACACTTATTTCAAGGAAAATCTAAAAAGAATGATTAATATAAGTTTATATGATTATAAAACTAAAGGATGAAGTAGAATAAGCGAAGGCCATGATAGTTGCACTAGTTAAAGTGGGAAATGTCATCAAAGTTGGTAATGCTAACACCACAAGTGTGATTCCAAAATTCATAGATGTTAAACAAAGTTATTTTGTTGGAATTGTCCGTGAAGTTCCATCAAAGTATATATTTATTTGAATTTAGATTTTTTCAAGCAATAAAAAAATTTGAGGTTTGAATATTTTTAATATCTTCATTTTTTGTTAAATAAAATATAATTTAAAATCATATTTACTATTGTATGTCACCAACTTTGTGATATCTCAATTAATGCTTAGTAATGCAAAGGTTGACATAAACATATTTTAATACAATACAACATAAATTTGCTATAATAAACAATAAACATGACTAAAAATATATCAAAATCACATCTTATGCTTGTACTATTTAATGTATTTTCAATATGTTGGTTATAAATGGTTGTTAACTTTTCATATCCAACATAATCATAAAATGAAGAAAAACAAACAAAATTGTTCATTATAGATACTCATAATAAAATGACACATCCACAATATAAATGTCCAAACAAATCATTTACAAATTAGTCGTCACCCTGATTATCTTCCTCACTCGACATTGTAACATTGTTGTTCTAAAAAAGATGTTTAGATCTCGGATCACGTCTCGGTACGAACCATCAATTCTCATCCAACACATCTAGGTAAAAAAACATTTGGTTGCAATGTTTTGGGAAAGCATAACGCTTCTTACTTTCAACCCACATTTTTTTAGAGTTAATTCATATTATCCCACTATTACGATCTTCCTTTACATTTCTCCAATCGAAGGTATCCCACCACATGCAAAAAAGAATAACACATTGAAATGATAAGAATTCCACTTGCATTATATCGTGTATCTTTCCAATGTAACCTAACTTCCCCTCTATTAGGTTTTGATCACAGGGGCTAGCACGACTAGATTGATTGAACTCAACCTCCACTCCACAATCTTGTGTGATGTGTCCATTATCAACATACTATATGCATAAATGATGTCCATATGCCCACATATATGGGAACAAATGCACTTGTAAAAATGCAAACAAAGGACGATGTTATATATCTAATAACCAAAGCATTAATAAAAACATAATGTGTGTTACAATTCAAATGTGCAATATTATAAATAAAGCATGGTAGAGTTTATTACAGAGTTGTTGCACCCAATCCCTATGTTTAGTGCATTAAGATCTTCTCCAAGTGAGTTACAACCGGACACCGCATATTTCTCTTGTATCTGGTCAACCACCCAACTATTGGGACAAATTTTTGGCATATTTTCTTTTAAATGATCAAGATAAGCCATGGTTCTACCATTCAATTGTTTGAATGTTTTCCTATCACAATCTCATTTCCTTCTTTTCTCTTCATACAATGTAACCCATGGTCGTATTTTGTCTGTGTTGTAAAGAACGAATTTATTAATGGCATCAATTTATAAATTCGATGATGTATAAAAAAAAAATTCAAAACAAATAGCATGAGATCAAATATATATATATATATATATATATATATATATATATATATCACCTTAAAGAACGAATTTATTGATGGCATCAATCTCTAAATCCGTCGATGTATACAAGAATTCAAAACAAATAGAATGGGATGCAATATATATTATCAAATTCAATGTGAACAATTTCTCTGTACTAAATTGACAAAATATAACTGACTTACTCTTTATCAAGCACCTTTTTTTCCGTTTGTTTGCAGTAGTTCCCCTTCTCTTTTGTCCTCATCTTGATGGGCGTCCCAAATGACTTTCCCTGTTGTGTTGTCAATTTATTTGATGTACTTAGTGGCATAATAAAACGACTCGTATACTATGTACCCCTCTGCCATAGAGCCCTACAGCTTTGCCCCTTGTCTATCAAACCCCGTCAATTTTTTCATGTACCTCTCTAAGAAGAACATCTAACGACATAAGAGCACTCCAACTAATTCAACCTCATTAGGTAGGTGAAATAGAAGATGAACTTACAAGTCCATAAAACTCGTGGGTAGTTCCTTCTCAAACATACAAACAATCTCAACTATCTCTCGACACCACCATGGAATGCTAGCCATATGAATATCAGTTGATGTGTGATCCAACGTAAAAATGCAGATAATTTCGATATGACACATTACAGGTCCTGAGGGAAGTCATGGTTCACACAACCACACACGAGCAAAGGATAATGACACTACAAAATAGACACACACATCATTAATTTCCATAAAACTGTCAGTGCATAGCATATTATTATCGACGTCAATATAGAAGAAGAATCGTGTATTCAACATACATATCCTTAGAAGGTTCAGATGGTCATTTGATTTCAACCCTGACAAATGTTAAACTTTTGAAACCCAACAACAAAATTTTAATGCCAATAATTTTACTACCCAGATTTTAATTCATTGTCGATATAAAAATATGAAAACTATGCAGAAAAATTGCAACTCAGTTTTCACATAATTGCACAGCAGAAAATGAAACCAAGCACATAAACACAACACTAATTTTACCCTGGAAACCCCACTGTGGGAAAAACCAGTAACGAGGGGATTTATTAGATTTAGAGGAAACTAATTATAGCAGCGAATTTACAGAGAAATTCTTACAGCGAGAATTTTGCTCTCTTTTCTCAGTACGGCCCAGCAAAACTCAACCTGTTTTTTTGTTGTACGACCCAACAAAACTCGGCCTCTCCTATTGTACGTCATAGAAAAATCGGTGCCTTATTGTTGTTGTACATCATAGAAAAATCAGTGCCTTATTGTTGTTGTATGACCCTAGAAAATTGGCCCCTTCTTGTTGTTGTACGACCTATTGTATGACTCTCTCTTGCTACTGGTACAGCCTACTATACGACCCTCTTTCTCTCAACTATATGGCCCAGCCAAGTCACCTCACTCCTAGTTGCTAGTGTGCCCTCTTCCTCGGCTAAATCGCCATCTTATCTCTCAACTCAATGTGTGTCCCTTCACCCATCCCCTCAGCCTTTTATCTTTTCACTTTTACTCCATTTCCCCATTTGAGAAATTTCTAGAAGAGTCAAGAAAGTTCACTTAAGTGAAATATTAATTTCCTAAGTGAGAAACTTAAGAAATCTGAGTAATAAAACCAATAATAATTATTTGAGTAATTATTATGCTTATCCTAAGTCAAACTTAGGATAAAATAAAAAATGTTGATATGGGTATTAATTAAATGTCTTCTCCATGCCTAGACACAAAGGCCTATGCAGAGACACCTTCCAAGCTACAATTTTAAAACTCCCTCTTAGCGAGAAAGGTGTTCTGCACCACCCCCAACTTGTCCCTGAAGAAAACAAACTTGTCTTCATCAAGGCCTTTGTGAAGATGTCTGCAACCTACTCACATGTAGGCACATACTGTAGCTTCATTGTCCCTTTTTACACACGGTCCTCGATGAAGTGAAATCTGATCTCATTATGTTTCATGGAACACTATATTTTCAAAGAGTTTGATGCAGCTCTGATTGTCACAGTGTATGATAGTGGTCTCCAACTCCTGGCCAAATAATCCCATGAGTAGTTTTTGAAGCCAAATGGCTTCACATGCTGCTAAGTTGGCTTCCATGTACTCTGCCTCAACATAGTTCAATGCTACTGACTTATGTTTCCTAATGAACCAAGAAACGAGTCTTGATCCTAAGCTGAAGCAACACCTTGAAGTGTTTTTCCTGTCAACTATGTAGAGGTTTCATGTATGTGTTGTCCCTTCACATCCTACACAAGACTAATGGTCTATGTGATTCTCATGACATCTCGGGTGAGACCTTCTTCGATCCTTGAATAAAAAATGAATATGTCGACGCCTTGGGGTTTTGTTGGTAAAGCTTAACGAACCTTGGGTCTTAAATCCCCCAACGAGTGGATTACAGCCAACACCTTATCAGTGGTTTTAAACATTTTTTCTTCATTAAAAATGGCATCCCTACTTCTAATAAATCTGTTTTTTAGAGGATCCCACAACTAGTAACCTAACTCATTATCATCATATCCTATGAAAATGCATTTCAACGACTTTTCATCCAACTTGGACCTCTGTTTTTTAGGAATATGTTTGTATTCTTTACAAGGAAAAATTTCTAGATGAGTGTAACATAAATCCTTATCAGCCCATACCTTTTCAGGAATTCCACCATCCAATGAGGTTGTGGGATAATGATTTATTAAGTAACAGGTTGTACAAACAATCTCAGACCAAAAATATTTAGGCAAACTAGAATTTGAAAGCATACTTCTCACCTTCTCCATTATTGTATGATTCATCATCTCGGTTGTTCCATTTTGTTGCAAGGTGTGATTAACTTATTTTACTTGTTTTATACCTTGTTTACTACAATATTCTTCAAAGGCCTTGGAGCAATACTCCCCACCATTATTTGTTCTAATACATCTTAATAATTTGTTAGTTTCCCTTTCAACGATCATATGAAATTTTTGAAAAGTGTCTAAAACCTGATCCTTCCTCTTCATAGGGAAAGCCCACAACTTTTTTGGTGCATCATCAATAAAAGTAACAAAATAAGCAGTCCCCCTTGTGATTTTAAATTAATTGGGCCACAAACATCAAAATGTATCAAATTTAATATTTATGTATCCCTTTTAACACTATCACTTAAATGAGACCCTTTTATGTCTACCCATAATACAATGTTCGCAAAATTTAAATTATATACCTTTTATCCTAGACAACATTTGTGCTCGCCAAGGATTTTCATGCCTCTTTCAGTCATGTGCCCAAATCTTTTGTGCCACAAATCTATTGTAGGCTCCTCGTTTATAACAATAGCAATAGTTGATTTCTGTAGTTTTGATTTTAATGTGTAGAGAGTGCTTATTTTCTACCCCTTTGCAAAAACCAGTGAACCCTTTGAAATTTTTCTGCCTCCCTTGCCAAACACTATATGGCAGCCTTCATCATCTAGCTTCCCAACTGAAACCAAATTCATTCCAAGCTCTGGTACATGCCCGACCTGTCTAAGCAATAAACTACAATTGTATTTTATCTTTATTACAACATCTCATACTCGTTCAATATTATAAAGACTTGTATTACCCAAGCGAACCTTACCCATATTACTGGATTTATAAGAAACAAAATTTTCTCTACTTGGGATAGCATGGTAGGAAGCTCCAGAATCTAAAGTCCAATCACTATCATGACTACAAGTATAAAGGCATGCATCCTCACAATAAGAAATGATTAATACCTCACCATCCGATGCAACAACAATAGTTTCTTCATTATTGTTGTTGTTGGCTACCTTTTTCTCCTTTTTAATATCCTGCATTTTTATGGCATGCCTAGTTTTCCGCAAGGATAACAGGTTATTCTTCCATGCCTAGATTTTGACTTGCCTTTAGAGATGGATCACTTTGATTTCTTTCTATTTGGTTTCCTTCCACGATCACCAAGGGTTAATGTCTTCATATTTGACATTGCCTCTCCAATAGATTTCTTGTGCATCTCTTCATTTAATAAACTATTAGAAGCATCTTCAAAACACAATTTACCTTTTAGTGTCGCATTACTTATGGTGACGATCGAGTTATGCCAACTATTAAGCATTGAGCTCAAGAGTAGGAGCGCTTGGGTATCAACATCAAATACAATCTTCAACAAAGTGAGTTAGTTCAACACTGTGTGCAACTCATTGAAATGTTCAACTATTGGGCTCCCTTCATTTTGAGGTTAAACAACCTCTTCATCAAAAATAATTTGTTGACTGTTGTGTCTTGTTCATATAAATCATGAAGCTTTGTTCATAATGACTCGGCTATTTTTTTTACGAAACATGGAAGTATACCATGTCTACTAAATATTGTCGAACAATGATAATTATATTTTGATCTAACTTCTCCCAATCTTCATCGGTCATCGATGAGGATTTCTTTGATCTTCCCTCAATCAACAATTGCAGATCTCTTCAGGTCAGTGTATCTTCCATTTTTTACCTCCATATGGTGAATTTTACCCTTGTAAGCTTTTCAATGTTTATTATAAACTCCATTGCAACCACCTATAAATGAACCCTATAGACACTGAATCTCCAACAAAAACTCGACTATGATACCAGTTGTTAGAAAATAAACAACAATCAATAATAAACTTAAACAAATCTCATGATAAAAACACCAAGCATAATAAAAATGGCAGAGAAAAACAATAACAAAACACCACAAATTTTACGTAGAAAACCCAACAATGTACTGTAAAAAACCATGGCAAAGGATAAACATATTTTATTTATTAGCAAAATACATACATCAAACTTCAACTCAACTTTTTTGTTCTCTTTGTGTGTGAACACGAGTACATATATGGGCTCTCATAGAAGAATATAGACAAATACCATTGGTACAATACCATGGGCTACCAAACACCCATGGGCCCTGTTATCCCCGATATCTAGGGATAACTAGGAGATCATGTCTCGAGGCCCACATGGTCCTAGACATGGAGTACCGAGAGCAGGAGCGACCTGAGCATGGTCCTGGAGGACCCATCTTCTTCTTCTCAGCCAGACTT
>ML818134.1:0-34628 GCA_009831015.1 Picea engelmannii
ATTCCAATTGTTGGAATACTAAGAGGGGAGGTGAATCAATATTCATCCCTTTTTACCAATTTCAATCACAACATTACCTGATCAATAATTCCATTCACTTATGATTTCATTTAACATATCATAAACATATAACCATAAACAATGTATCACATCTTAACCACAAATACACAGTACACTAGTATTTTATGTTGAAACCCAAATGGGAGAAAACCATGGAATGCTTTCTTATATATCAAAATATTACATTCATAGGAAACACCAACCTCCAATTCTCCGGCACCAACTAGAAGGAGGATCCAACCCCCTATTTACAGGCTCCAAACTGAAGGAAGCTACAACTCCCTGAATTCTCTAGCTCCAACTGGAAGGAGGCTCCAACCCACTTATTTATAGGCTTCAACCTAAAGGAAGCTCCAACTCCTTGTATTCTCTAGCTCCAACCGGAAGGAGGCTATGACCCCCTTTTGTTTTCCCTTCCTTCCACCCTGAAATATAAGTGTAGACTCAACATGTCACTGACACTGTCACTAATATTCATCCTGTCACAAATAATCAACTTGTCACTAATAATGAACATATCACTGATAATCATTGCCCCCGATAATCAACCTGTCACTATCATCATCCAACCCATCATTGTCCCTATCATTGATATTGATACCTCATCATTAATAAAATCATCAATAAGACCAGATCCACTCTCATAAATCATACATCAATACCATCACCGAGATGTGCATCAAATCATATTCTAAGACATGTGTACCATATCATCCATGTAAGAAGCATGTGCCATATCCATAAACCATGTGGAAAGATATGCCTCAAACATGTGTCATATCATCCATCAACCATGTACTAAATCATGTACCATAACATCCATCAACCATGTACTAAGAGATGTAACATAACATCCATCAACCATGTACCAAGATGTTCCTCAAACATGTAAAAATATACCAAAGTACATCTAAAACTATGCTACCAATATCCAAGATGCTCCTCAAACCATATTCCAAAAGGATGCCTTAAGCATGTGTCAAACCATCCAAGATATTCCTTAAGCATATACCATAACCATAAAAATAGAACACATATAAAGCATACCTTTAATCATGTAGCAACCTGGTGTATGTGATCATAGACCTACAGACCTTCATCAACTTCAACACCAAGAGAATAAAATCTTCATCAAACTTTACCTCAATCTTGCGGGACTAGCTTTTGGATTAGTCACAAACCCTAACTTTCAACAAGCATAACTCCATACCTATAATGAAAAAAGTTCTGAAAATTATACCCAATATTTTTCAATATCATCTCTGAAATTCCTCCAAGTTTCACTCCTTGAATCATCCCTGAAAAGGAGTTATAGTGAAAATGGCAGGCCTTTCTGAATTTTGTTCTATTCTGGAGAGAGAACTTGTAGATCATGTCACATGATAAATATTCTATATATGGTATCATTCATAAGATACTAAGTATTGTACTATTTCCAATGTAATTGGTCTCGCAGAATTTGGATCCTCTATGAAGAAGTTATGACTTTTTTTCTCAGAACACCTGTTTGAGACTAGTTTCATGGCTAGTCAAAAAACCTATTTTCCATGGAGTGTATCTCCAAAAATGAAATTACCCAGAAGCTAAAATTTTTACCACATTTACCTTGATATCTCTTCTCAATATCCTCCATGTTTCTCTATCTTAATAATTCTATAAACAAATTTATATCAAAAATGGTAAGATGACCTTTAAATAACATACCTTAGAGCATATCATCACAAGACTTCATCCTCCCTTGGAATTTATCCCTTGTTCACTTCATATTCCCTATGAAATTCTCTTGATATATCCTTGGTTACCTCAGATAAAAATTGCTTGAGTTGATGTAACAAACGAACTCCTAGGTTTCTTATTTATACTAGATCAGGCACCCTCTTTTTAGGTCGAATTTGAACCAAATAAAATCCAAAATAATTTTTAATGATTATTCCACTGAGGTTGACTTTACCAACAATATCCTTAATATGTATTTTAATATTCATTGCAATAGGGTCGATTTGTAACTTCTTGTTTGCAACAAATTTTCTTGTTTTAATTAATTTGGGGTCGACTTGTCACTTCTTGTTACAATTGTTTAGGGATTTTTAACCATACTTTGGGGCTTCCATCTTCAAGAGGGAGTATCTCCTCAACCGTAATGAACCATATGGTGTACCACCTACCATTGGAAATGGTGTGACAAGAAATATACATCTATGAGGTTTGTGCATGCATTTACACTTTCCTTCACACTCTTTTTCTTAAAACAACTTCGGGCTTCATGACCACACCTCTAGGTTTTCTTAACCACTTAACCATATTTCCATGGCTTCTTGTAGACTTCTTCAAAGTGTCTTCTCATGAGGTACTTGATTATAGATACAAAAAAAGGGTACCACTTTGGAGACTTCTCCAAATACACCCACCTCCTGGACTTCTTCTAGGGTTTACCATAGTTGACATCAATGACAACCAACTACCGAACAATCTCCCCCTTTGGCATTGATGGCAACACTCATACTCCACATGTGACCAATGCTCCCAATATTTCTCTCTTCATGTTTCTCTCCCCCTTTGACATCAATGGAAAGTGGTAACTCTCTTTGGGGATGATCCCCTTATCTTTATGCTTATGATATTCCCTCTTGATATTTCTCTTTCCTTTTGATAGCAATGAGTGAGTCCCCCTGACAATATATCTTCTCTGAAAAATCTCTATCTGTCTTCATGTGCTCCCCATGATTCTGATATTTTTCTTTCCCTTTGAAATTAAGGGTAACTTCCTCTGATGATTTCTCTCCCTCTGTGTTTTTTTTGTGAGATTTCATGTAGATCAATGTGGGGCTTCCTATTTATTCTTTCTTTCCTATATTCTAGTGATTTTGTCTCCATTGGTGCTTCCTGTTACATAATCTAGTGATGTATATGAAAATATTTCATGTTAAGATTCCTTCATTACTTAAATTCAAGTCTTCAAGGCTTGTAATATTCACTGAACTGACATCAATGACATAATGAACCAACAATATTGTCTTGACATTATATCTCATCCTGGTGTTTTCTCTATGTCTTGGCATTCCTTTCACTGCTTTCCTTCCTATGACTGGTTGGTTCAACCTGTCAATATTTTTTTTCCTGATTCATATGCTTTCATCCACTGTCATGTATCTTATCTAGTTCATTTCAAGTACTTTATACTAGACCTACCAAATAGTTCATGAAAATATCTATGTCCATATTTCATAACAACTATCCATGCCTCCTACACAACTACACACATTGTTGACCCATCTGTTACTTTACTATTATGAAGACTTCTTCGAATATGTTGCAAATGATCACTTTATATTCCTAATTCTCCACCTTAATCAAATCTGCTCAATCTGAAAATCAAATGCTACATGTCCGAAACATTTCATACTGAATATATCTCTGCCTAAATACATGCTTGGAATCCTTTATACAATCATGAATCTCTTCCTTGGTGATATTTCTTGTGACTGCTAGATAACTCCTTCATACCTTTTATATTGCTGGAAAGAGTTCTCTATGATGTAATTATTGTTTCTTAAACTCCCTCTCTTCAATATTCACATTTCTCAGAGTCTCCAAGTCGAATGGCTTAGAAGAATACTTCAAGATGCTCTGCAGTCAGATCATTTTCAATATTGATATATTCCTCTTTTCCTGTAGATTTTTCATGATCTTGCACTACTACAAATCCTGAGAGTATGATTGATGGGAGTTCTTGATTCACCTGCTCTTCATTCACATGTTCTTGCTGTGTTTTCCAAACCTTCTTGCATATGATATCATTGTTTTATTTCATGGAAGTACCCATCATTCTTCTACAATCATGGGCTATGTGTCCATAGTTGTGGCATTTGTAACATTCGATATTGTATGGAGCCACATAAACATTTATTTCTTGAACATTTCTTACATAAGCTCTGCAATATACAACTTTATGTCCAAATTTATTACAAGTAAACCAATGAACATAAAAGAAACTTTGATACCTGGAAGTAAATGATCTTCTTTGAGATGTAGTCCTTCTAAATTCATTCCTTGGTTGATCATGATCTTCTCTTCTATTATTTCCTTCACAATGATTGAAGTTTCTTTGATACCTAAAAGTGGAGGGTCTTCTTTGATATCCATCTCTTCTATAATCTTCTACTTGAGTCTTCTCCATTTACGAAATGTTCTCCTTTGAGGGCTTGTATTCCTCCTTCTTGATAGGGCCTCTGATGATTTCCACATGACTCTTAGCCTTCTCTTCATTCTTCCTTTCTAGTAACCTGTAACATTTATCTTCATTTTTTTCTACTGATGGTGTGGATCTTCCTCTCTCTTCAATGTTCTTTCTGTGCTTGACAACTTTAACTCTTAATGTGACAACTTCTTCTTCAATATTCTCACAATGTTCTTCTTTTTTCATCATCTGGATCTTCATGACTTATTCCATTCTCTTTGCTTCTTCAAGTATTATTTCTTGTTGACTGAATTTTTCTTCAAGATTATTTAAGTCCTCAAATCTTTCCTTAATATGACTTGTCAAAATTTCATCTATTCTTTGCTTCCTTTATTTGTGATATTATTTTGGCTTCCAAACGTTGTTTATCTTTCAACTGATCCTTGAGATTTTCTTCAGTCACTTTGGCTTCGTCCAACTGAGATTTTATATTTATGACAACCTGTATGACTTATCTAGAACCTTCCCTTATCCTGATCAATTCTTCCTTGAGGAACTTTTTTTCCATTCTTCCTTTATTTAGCTCACTTAAAGAATTGATTAGTTCAGCCTCAAAATACACTATGCCTACTTCACATTCTTCTTCTTCTTAATTTGTTTGACATGATGACAATTTTTCTTCTCATTTTGTTTCAACATCTTATTTATTATGATTATCATGCTTTGGCTCTATAGTAAGAGGATATTCCTCAAACTAGAGATTATGTAGCTTATCCCAAAGTTATTTGGCTGATGAAAATTTTCCCACATTGTCTTTTAATGGATCAGATAATCCTTCCCAGATGTAATCCATTTCTATTTTGTTGTTTCTTTTTACTTCCTTATTTGTTGCAGTCTTCGGTTTCTTTGAAGCAATGTGTCTTGTAATGACAGAGTTCCAAACATCATACCCCTATGCTCCTAGAAATTCTTTCATTCTATTGCTCCATAACTCATAGTTTTGACCATTCTAACGATCAAACATTGGTGTTTCATTTTTTGTACACTTCATGAATACTTGAGTTCCATTATATTTCCACTCTATGATCTACCTTCCAGTGGTTATATTTTTTTCTTGAAAGACCTGCTCTGATTCCAATTGTTGGAATACTAAGAGGGGGGTGAATCAATATTCATCCCTTTTTACCAATTTCAATCACAACATTAACTGATCAATAATTACATTCACTTATTATTGCATTTAACATATCATAAACATATAACCATAAAAAATTCATCACATCATAACCAAATATACACAGTACACTAGTATTTTATGAAGAAACCCAAATGGGAGAAAACCCCAAAATGTTTTCTTATATATCAAAGGATTACATTCATAGGAAGCACCAAATTCCAATTCTCCAACACCAATTGGAAGGAGGCTCCAACCCCCTATTTACAGGCTCCAACCTGAATGAATACACAATTCTCCGGATTCTCCAGCTCCAACTGGAAGGAGGCTCCAACCCCCTGATTTACATGCTCCAACCTGAAGGAAGCTCCAACTCCTTGTATTCTTTGGATCCAATTGGAAGCAGGCTATGACCCCCTTTCCTTGCCCCTTCCTTTCGCCCTAAAATACAAGTGTAGACTTAACTTGTCACTAATAATTAACCTATGACTGATAGTCAAACTATCACTGATAATCAACCTGACACTGATAATCAACCTGCAACTATCATCATCCAACATGTCATTGTCCATGTCACTGATACTGATACCTCATCATCAATAACATCATCAATAAGATCAGGTCCACTCTCATAAATCATACACCAAGACCATCAATGATATGTGCATCAAATCATATGATAAGACATGTGTACCATATCATCCATGTAACAAGCATGTGCCATATCCAAAAACCATGTGCCAAGATATGCCTCAAACATGTGCCATAACATCCATCAACCATGTACTAAAGCATGTACCATAACATCCATAAACCATGTACTAAGAGATGTACCATAACATACATCAACCATGTACCAATGTGTGCCTCAAACATGTAAACATATACCAAAGTACATCTAAAACTATGTGCTCAATATCCAAGATGCTCCCCAAACCATATGCCAAAAGCATACCTTAAGCATGTGCCAAACCATCCAAGATATGCCTTAAGCATATACCATAACCATCAAAATAGAACACATATAAAGCATACCTTTAGTCATGTAGAAACATGGTCTATTTGATCATAGACCTGCAGACCTTCCTCAACTTTAGCAACAAGAGAATATCATCTTCATCAAACTTTACCTTAGTCTTATCAGGAATAGTGTTTGGATTAGTCACAAACCCTAACTTTCAACAAGCATAAATCTGTACCTGTAATGAATAAAGTTATAAAACTTGTACCCAAAATTATTAAATATGATCTCTAGAATTCCTCCAAGTTTCACTCCTTGAATCTTCCCTGAAAAAAGAGTTATAGCGAAAATGGAAGGCCTTACTCAATTCTTGTTTATTCTGAAGAGAACAATTGTAGAGAATGTCACGCATTGAATATTTGATATCTGGTTCAAAAAATCACACATAAAATACTATGGATTGTACTCTTTCCAATGCAATTGTTCTCACAGAATTTGGATCATCTATGAAGAAGTTATGACTAGTTTTCTCAAAACACTTGTTTGATACTAGTTTCAGGACTAGTCAAAAACCGTATCTTCCACAGAGTGTATCTCCAAAAGTAAAACGAGCTAGAATTTGAAATGGTTACCATAGGTACCTTGATATGTCTTCTTAACAGTCTTCAAGTTTCACTCTCTGAACAATTCTATAAGAAACTTTATAGATAAAATGGTAACATGTCATTTAAATAACATACCTTAGAACACATCATAGCAAGACTTCATCCTCCCTTGGAATTTCTCCTTTCTTCACTTCATCTTCCTTTTCAAATTCACCTCATATATCCTTGGTTACCTCAAATAAAAATCACTTGATTTGATGTAACAAATGAACTTCTAAGTGCCTTATTTATAGTAGATATGACACCCTATTTTTAGGGCCGACTTGACCCAAATAAAATTCAAAATAATTTTTAATGATTAGTCCATTGAGGCCGACTTTACCAACAATACCATTAATATTTATTTTAATATTCATTGCAATGGGGATGAATTTTAACTTCTTGTTTGAAACAAATTTTCTTTTTTTAATTAATTTGGGGTCAACTCATCACTTCTTGTTACAATTGTTTAGGGATTCTTAACCATACTTTGGGGCTTCCATCTTCCATAGATCATATCTCCTCAACCATGAGGGAAAACGTGGCATACCACCTACCGCTGGAAATGGAATGAAGAGGACTATCCATTTATGATGGTTTTACATGCATTTACAATTTCCTTCACACTCTTTTTCTTCAAACAACTTCGGGCTTCATAAGCACACCTCTACGGTTTTTTAACTACTTAACCACCTAACCATATTTTTAGGGATTCTTGTAGACATCTTAACAACATATTCCCATAAGGGCCATTATTAGTGCTATTCCATAAGGGGACCTAGTTTGGATACTTCTCCAAATACACCCATCTCTTTTACTTCTTCTAGGGTTGACAGGAGATGACATCAATGACAACCAACTATCCAACAAGACAGTCATATGAACCCAAAGGTATAATGTTCGCATCTACCTTTGTGATGAGTCTATTCGTGTCTATTGGGAAATCCTTAACCAACTCAGCGATTTTCCTCTTGGTCCCCGTGGCCAACTGAACTAACCAAGATTTATTATTCTTACTCCTTTGTAACTAAAGTATTTTAACAATGTTATAGTTTATGTAATTATGGCTAGCTTCAAAATCAATTAAAGTTTTTATGGGCTTGTTATCAATCTTATCTTCCACTTCAATCATGGGGGATTCATACTCTTCTTACTTGTTTTCCAAGATTGCATAAATCCTTCGCATGTTTCCTCCCATGTATTCCACTCTTTTAGTTTCCTAGATATTGTGGAAATTTGTCATTCATTAATACCTTTGTGAAGGAAGTCCATATACAAGTGATTTCTCTCACACCCCCAACATTTTATAGGTTGTTGCCTTGGAAATTTTCCAAATGAATCTGTAGTCTTGTTCTCAATTTGGGTTGACTATCCTTGCTAATTTTCTTGTGAGTTTTTCTTGAAAAATGGTGGCTTAAAACCGTTATACCTTTGATCCCTCTTTCCTTTCATCTGGTTATTCCAATATTTTTGGAAAACTAGCCTTCCTATGCTCTTCTCATAAAGATGATTTTCTCTCCTTATGGTCTCCTCGAAAGTCATAGGGTTATCATATTGTATCTTGTCACTGTAGAAGCAAGGTAACCCGCTCATAAACCTTTTTATTTTTACCTTCTCATCCTTTATGAAGCCCACATACTTTAACAACTCAAAAAACCTCTTCTCATATTCATCCATTGTCATGCTTCCCAAATTGAGTTCAAATAACACTTTCATCTTTATTTCATATTAATGCTCAAAAAAATATTTCTCCCATAAATATCCTTTGGACTACCTCCATGAAGAATTCCTCTCATCAAGGTTTTTTGATTTCTTAAGTTGATCCCACCACATGGATGCATTTCCTTGCAAGTGGTAGGTTGCAATCCTTGTTTCTACCCTTGAGGGGTAATCATGTAGTTGGAAATTTTTATTCATTTCCAACAGCCATGCCTCAGCCTCTTCTCCTTTTCTATGCTCACCATTGAAATTTGGTGGCTTGATTTTATTAAGTTCACCTTGTAATATGTCTTCCTCGGGCCTTATTCTCTGCCTCCCGACAAGAGACACACTTGGGTTGCTCCCTGGCCCTGAACATGCATGATCTCTCCTAGTGTATTTCTTTAGGGAATGATGGTTCCCTCCCATGCTCCTTGATTTCCTTTCATTCCCATGCTCAACCCTTTTTCTATGGGATCTGGATGTTGTCACATGTCTAGCACTATCCACTTACTTTTTGTCAGATTATTTATTGGCTTTCCTATGCAACATATTCAGAATCTATAGTATATTTTCCTGGGATTTCATAATAGTCTCATTATATGCCCTATATCCTTATACTTCTCTATGTAGGATTCACATAGTTACAGGCTCATGCCTTCCTCTTCTTCCATTTTACTTTGTATCAACATTTCCCATGATGACATGTAGACCTTTGACCTCCTCCTCATGGTTGTAATATCCCTAAGCATAGTCCATGACTAAGATTCTCATTCATGAACCAAAATTTCCTCTTGAACCTATTAATTCTACAAGAAATTGTTCATGCAACAAAATTCATGTTAGGAAAAACAAACAAATACACACACACACACACACACACACACATGCATAGTTCTAGAAAATAATGTGTTGGAGGAGGGGGAGGGGGGTGATTTTAACCACAATATATATTCTTTCACTTTATCAACAATGTTCAACAGTTTACCATCAATGTATCATCTATGATTTCATTCAATATCTATCTATCTATCTATCTATCTATCTATCTATCTATCTATCTATCTATATATATATATATATATATATATATATATATCATAAAAATGTAATCATAAGAAGCATCACATCAAGAAAATAATACACTAGTATTTACGTAGAACCCAATTGGGATAAAACCATGGAACACTTTCTTATATATATCAAGAATTTGTTCATAGAAAGCACCAAATTGCCAATTCTCCAACAACAACTGGAATGAGGATACAACCCCCTATTTATAGTATCCAACCTGAAGGAAGCTACAACTCCGTGAATTCTATGGTTGTAACTAGAAGGAGGCTACAACCCCCTGGGTTCTCTAGATCTAAACAGAAGGTGGATACAACCACCCAGTTCTTAGGCTCCAACTCCCTTATTCTCTGTCTCCAACCAGAAGGAGGCTACAACCCCCTTTCCTTTCCCTGTCCTACCACCCTAAAATATAAGTGTAGACCAATTGTCACTACCACAATCACCACCACTGCCACTGTCGTTGTCACTATCACTTTCACATCAATCACTCTCACAACAACATGTCCAAGCAATCATTGTCTCATCCACAAAACTAGATCCACTCTCTTCCTCATGCAACTCATTCCAATATCACTAAGAGCATATTTCAAACCATATGCTCATCAACACCAACACATGCCTCTACCAAACATGTACCAAGGTCACCACATACCATCACAAGATATGTGTCTCAACCAAGTACCAACCTATACCATGCATCAACCTGGACCTCAACCTGTACCGTCAACCATGTACCATAACAAGCGCATCAACCATGCCAAGTATCAATCATGTATCATAACCATGCACATCAACCATATACCATAACAAGTGCATCAACCATACCAAGTATCAATCATGTACCATAACCATGCACATAAACCATGTACATAAACAACCTATCATAGCCCATACCAAAAAACTATCACAACTTGTATCAACAACCTATCACATTAATCTCATCAACCAATCAAATATTATCACATAGATCTCATACCAACTGTCACAAGTCAGCTCAAACCATGTACAACTATGTCTCTCTAATCATGTGCCATACATATGAAAACAATCATAAACTAAGTGTAGTGAATCCTCACATAAACCAAGCATAAAAAGCTAATTTTATGCAGCCACAATCTGTAACAATAACTTCAACAACAAGAGAATAACATCTTCATCAAACTTTACCTTAGTCTCACGGGACTAGTTTTTGGATTAGTCAACAACCCTAACTTTCAACAAGCATAACTTCGTAACTGTAATGAATAAAGGTATGAAAATTTTACACAATATTATTCAATGCCTTATCTATAGTTCCTCCAAGTTTCACTGCTTGGAACATCCGATAAATGGATTTATAGAAAAAATGGCAGACCTTGTTGAATCGTGCCTTATTCTAGAGAGTTAACTTGTAGAGAATTCTACACAAGAAATATTTAATATCTGGATATGAAAATTTCACATAACATACTAAGGCCTATACTCTATCCAATTCATTTTGTCTTATTGAATTTGGATCTCCTATTAATAAGTTATGATTGTTTTACCTGAAACACCTGTTTAAAACTAGTTTCAGGACTAATCAAAATCCCTATCTTACACAGAGTGTATTTCCCAAACTACAATGACCTAAAAGATGAAATTTATACCATAGGTACCTTGATATGTGTTCTCAACAACCTCATATTTTTTCTATTTTAAGAATTCTATAAAATAATTTATTGTGCAAATGGTGAGATGACCTGTAAATAACATACCTTAGAACACATCATTAAAAGACTTCATCCTCCCTTGGATTTTCGACCTTCTTTACTTCACCTTCCCTCTAAAATTCACCTTATATCTCCTTGGTTACCTCAATCACTTATAGATATTCAATATCCTTAATAGGTTCTAATGGGAGTCTCTTCGTATCTTATTTATACTTCCCAAGTAACTTCCTTTAGGGACAACTTGTAATTGTTTTACCCCTTCTCCTCAATCTAGGGATAACCTGCTTTCTTGTTGCAACCACTTTACCCATGATTAATTAATTTCTTGTTGCAACCACTTTGACTGGATTTTTTTTTGTATAACCACTTTAACCAGAAAATTTATTGATGACTTTCTATGAGCTTCTAGAATAATTGACTTCTTTTTGACCTTCTAGGGGCTTCTAGAATATTCTTGAGGGTCCTCCAACTTCACAAGGCCATATATCACTAACTGTGAGGAACCACATGATGTACCATACATCAACATAAATGGAATGGTGTGTACTATCCATGTATAATAGTCTTACCTACAAATTTACTGATCTTCATGTCTTTATTCCTCATACAAACTTGGGTTCCTTAACCACACCTCTGGAGCTACATGTGGACTACATCAAATGCACCCAACTAACTCATCATCAATCTCGATCATACAACTTTCCAACATTTATGGACCTCTCCAAGGGTTGACATCAATCTCTAAGGGTTGAAATCAATGACAACCAATTATCCAAACCAATTGTCCAACATAATGAATAATTTTTCTTCTCTTTAATGGCTACCAGTCATCTTCTTCTTATTTGACTATGTTGGCACAAAGGCAGACCCAGGGTTCAACTCTAATTGTGCACCAACAAGCCCTAACTACTAGCCCTTTTGGCAACACTTGCGAAGCATATGCAGTCTCACCCGAAGTAGAAATAATGGGTTGCAGGACACAGGTGTTTACAACCAGAGGAAGTGCAAAGTGGATCCAGGGCAACAACACACAACAATCTAGATATTATTTACAATGCTTAAGCTTACTTCGTAGGTTATATCTCATATCTAACATAGCAATGCAATAGCATTATAACAAAAAGAAAATAACACAACATCAACCACACAGAACAACAATATATGTGTGGTTCACCCTCTCCCTAGGGCTACGTCCAAAAAACTGTGTTTCTTGATATATTAAATGGAAAAATATAGTTCTATCTACGCACTTACCTTGCATATCTCTATCTCTCTTCTCTCTTCTTCTCTCCCCTCCCTGCACACCTAGCTGCAGCGTTGATCTTCGCACCTAGCTAAAGATATTACAAAATAGACTCTTCTACAACAACACACTTCTCTCTCTCAACAACAAAAATAGACAACCATTAACCCTGATAATGTGAACGAATCCCTCCCATCTCCTCTAGACCTTTATTTATAGATTACATGGAAACATTATAGCTGTCAAAACCCTGGATCCAAAACCCTAGGTATCTAAAACCCTAGGTCCACTTGACCCACTTTTTCAGGGCTTCGCCAGCCTATCTTTCCTTATTTTCCATGAGGTGATCCAAAGCACTCATTGACATCTTCTTCCACTTGTTGAGTTTTCCATGATCCATCCTTCCTTGTTGATGTGTCTTCCTTGGTCTTGTCTTCCAACGACTAGTTTTTCCTTTCTTTTCTCCTTCTTTTCCACTTCTTTAACCACTTCTACCCATTCTCAATTAATGTGCTTTCCATGCAGTTCATACTTTTCCTTTCTTCCTTAACCAAGGGCCAACAGGCCCCCAACACTCACCTGTGACTTGTCCCGAGTCACTGCAATACTGAACCTTTTTTTTCACTTCAACTTCAGACTACGCGGAGCAGCTTGTGCTCTCTACTCAGTCCCTCCCTTCCTTGTGCAGACTGTCTTTTCTATGTCTGGTACGCAGTTTCAAATGTGCCTGGTACCTAGACCCTTCTTCTTATGCTTTTACTGAGAATTGTGAGGCAACTAGTTGTCATAGTACAATTTCAACCGACTCCCATTTACCAAACCTTCTTTCCATTCTCCATTCAGAGTCTTCAAGTGTGCAACTCCTCCTTCTGTAACATAGGTGACCTCATAAGTCCCAAGCCAATGTGTCTTGAACTTCCCTAGATGCTTCATGAACTTGTTGTCGTATACCAGCACCAAATATCCTTGTTTGAATGCTTTCCTATTGATATGCCTATCATGGTAGGCCTTCTCTCGTTTCATCTGTACCTGCTGATGAAATCATGCAATAAACATGTCTTCTTCCAGTTCTACCAAATACGCAAGCCTATCTTGTACAACACCTGTGTCATCCATATCTATAAATGCTGCAATTCTCAAACTAGGAACCATATATTCCATAGGTACCACTGTTTCTAGGCCATAAACTAACTTAAAGGGAGTTTTCATTGTCATCTTCTTGCAAGTGGTTCGATATGTCCATAGTAATATTGGCACTCTCAAATGCCAATCATCTCTATTCACACTTCAAATCATTGTTAGTGATGTCTCAAAGATCTTATTGAAAGCTTCGACTATACCATTCGTTTGTGGGTGGTATGGCATACTCTTCTGATGATGAACTTAAAATTCCTGAGTTAAGGCTTCAATCGTCTTATTAATAAAATGAGTACCTTGATCGCTCATAAGGATATTTGGCCATCCAAATATTGTTATGATATCCTCAAATATGAACTGCGTAGTTGTAGTTGCACTACAGTCCCTAACTACTCTTGCTTCTGCCCATCTGGTCAAATACTTTGTAACAATGATGATGTATCAAGCTCTTGTGCGCTTTCCTAGGGGGTTGATAGGTCCCAAAAAATAAATGGCCCATTTATCAAATGCATGTAACGTTAGATGAGGTGCTAAAGGCATCTCATCCCTTATGGAAGGTTTTCCAACTCTTTGGCATACATCGTAGACTCTGTAGTATTCCTTAGCATATTTGTGTAAAGTGGGCCACCAGAGGTCAGCTCTAAGAATCTTGTGCGTTGTTTCTTTCCCGACATAATGTCCTCCTATGATGCCTTCATGTGCTTCTGCCAAAACAAGCGGTATTTCTGCCTCCATAACACATCTCCTCAAGATCTTATCGGGTCCCATCTTATATAGCTGTCCAGCTATAAGTGAAAAATCTGCAGCACGAATTAACAGTTGTTTCTTCTAAATGAATGTGTGTTCGCGAGGTGCCATTCCTGTAGATAGGTACTGAACTATCTTAGAGAAGTGATCATTAACCTTTTCGATGGCCAGCAACTATGAATGTAGTAGTGTATCCTCCAAACTGGTAGGTTCCTCTCCATGTTCTAGCCTAGACAAGTGGTCAGGTCCCTTGTTCATTCTCCTTGGCTTGACCACAATCTCAAAGTCATATTCCTGGAATAACAGTATCCATCTACATATTCTTCCCCCCAACAATGTCTTGTTGACTAAGTATTTCAACATGGAGTGATCAATAAACATCTTGAAATGCCCTCGCAACAAGTAGTGTCTAAACTTCTGCAGTGCATACACCATAGCTAATCCTTCTCTTTCATTGGTAGTGTAGTTTACCTCAGTTGTAGATAGCTTCTTGCTATCAAAGGCTAATGGGTGGTCAATATCTCTTGCTCCTGGTTGTGCTAAAACTGTTCCTAATGAAATGGACGAAGCATCAACATGGACATGGAATTCCTTACTCCAATTTGGAAAAACTAGAATAGGCGCAGTAACCATTTTCTACTTTAGTGTGTTGAAGCTCTGTTGGCATTCCTTTGACCATTGAAACTGACGATATTTATTTAAAATATTTTCCATGGGTGTTTTTATCTGTTCATAGCCCTTAATGAACTTTTTGTAGTATCCAGTATGTCCCAGTGCAATGCACAGTTGTCTAACCAAAGTAGGTGGAGGTAGATCAACAATGATGGAAATCTTAGAGGGATCTACCAACAACCCTTGCTTACATACAATGTGTCCCAAAAATACTCCAAAAGGTGAGAGGAAGATGCACTTCTTCAGGTTCATGGAAATATGGCATTTCCTGCACTTATCCAACATTAGTCTCAAACATTTAATATGATTTTTCAATAAGCTAAAGACAGTCCAATCATCAAAATATGCTTCCAAAAATTTATGTAAAAAATCCTTGAATGCTTCGAACACCACCCTGGAAGATATGGTTGGTGAATTCTTCATTATAAAAGGCATCACAATGTACTGGAAAGAACCCCATTCTATGGCAAATGTGGTTTTATGGAGATCTTCCTTAGCAATCCTGATCTGGTGATAACCTGAAAATCCATCTGTGAAGGAGTAAACTTCATGTCCTCCTACATTATCTAACACTTCATCAGTAAACGGTGTAGGGAATGGATCATGTAAACATGGTTCATTCAGTTTCCTCAAGTCTACATAGATTCTAATCTCTCCCGACTTCTTATCCTGGACCACCATAGGGCTAATCCACTTTGACTCTTCGACAGGTTCTATGATTCCTACTTCTAGCATTTTGTCTAGTTTGATCCTCACTTTCTTCTTATAATTGGGATTCAGTCTGTAGGGTCTCTTCTTGACTAGCCTTGCATCTTGTTTCAAGGGGATATTCATTTCTCCCATGGGCCCTTTAATTCCCTTCATGTTTGTGAACTTGGTTGGAAACAAGTCCTGATATTCATGTAGTAATTCTGAAATCTTATCAATAGTGGCATCATCCCAATAATCTCCAACGTTGGCCAACTTAGGTTCTTTCTCTATTCCAATATTAACTTTCTTGATTTTGATTAGTTGTCCAATGAAAGGTAGTTCAACCCCTAGCCCTTGTATGTCTCTCTGTCATTCAGTTTCTGCGATGTTCACATTCCTAGGGTCATCATCTTCATCAACATTGATATTGTAGAAACCTTGTAATTTCTGAAGAGAGGTAGTCTACTCATCTTCCTCTTGCTACAAAGGGAGGTTAGGTTCCTCCTCAAAGGATTTCTGTCTTACAACTTGTAAATCCTGATCTATTGTGGGGTACTGACTTTCAAATAAAAATGTAGCTATAAATTTATGGGTCATACCGTACCAATCTGAAGTGGTGAGGCACAGTTTTGCTTGAAGATACCAATTGATAGGCGTTGTGTCCAAAGTGTTAATGAATTTATGCACCCAATGTTCTTGAGGAATGTTTCTCTAGGCCTCCTCACAACTCTACACATGGTCCTTCAGACAACTCTGACCTGTGTATCAGACTTCGCACCCTTCAGCTTGTTCTAAAAAGTGCACTTTCATCAAAGTGCGACATTGGACCCACTCCATGATGTTCTTCTTGTGTGTCCCCCACCATCTTTCTGGCATTGCTTTCAAGGCTTCATCCAGTGCCAACAACCTCTATTGTACTAGTACAATTTCTTCAAATTCCACTAAGAATTTTTCTAAATGATTTAAACCATCAAATGTGGTCATGTCACTTACTTCTGTGCCGATCCAGCGAACTTCCCTGGTCAATCTGGCACACCTCCGTGTAGAAACTTCATACATTTTGTTCTGCCAATTCTCTAGTGCTTCCTCTGAGTTTGATGAGCATATAATCTCACTTTTATAGCTTAAGTTTCCTTCTGTTGTAGGATTAATGTAATCATATTGTCTTGTTGTCAATTTATATATATTCTCTAGTTCATTATAAGCACAATCTTCTTCTCTAATGGGTTCTATGTATCTGCAATCTTCGTCAGGATCAAGAGGCACAATGAACCTAATTTCATCACCTTCAAACATCATTCTTCTTTTATTTAAGTCAACCATAGTAGAATTGTTGAAAGCCTAATCAATTCCTAACAACGCAGGATAAGGAAAGCTATCATCAACTATATCAATTACTTCGAAGTATGAAAACGTCCTTACCCTGTCGATGTCCACAGGGACATGCTCCAGTCTTCCAAAGGATCTTACTGCTTGCTGATTAGCCATCCTGAGCCTGATAGGGGAATAGATCAAATTAGGTTTTCCCATCAATGCCCAGGTCTTCTTCATCATAACATTGAATTCTGTTCCCAAGTTGAGGACCACGTAATCTATGTCATAGTCCCGAATCTGAGCATTAAGTTGTAGTTCCTTGTTTTTCCTTCTCTTTCTGGATACTTGATGTACTTCTCTATTCAATAGAGGATCTACCTTCCCTGGCTCATACTTTCTGATCAAGTGTTGTAGTTCTTGCACAACTATTTCATCCTTAATCAAATCAATGAACATATACAAGAAACAAACAAGCTTGCTTACCTCCTTCTCTAGGTGATCTAGACTGATCGAATGCCCCAAAGGCATCCCACATTCTCTCACTTCTGGTTGTGCCTTGGATGAAGAATCCTATTCTCCTCTAAAATTTTTTCTTTCCTCTTCAAATGTATGCTTCTCCTTCCTTGGATCAAATGACTGTGTCTTCTCTATAGCTCTTCTGACCCTCGATCCCTCTATAGTATTTTCTGGAGTCACCCTGTATTCTCCTATAATAGTTCCTCCTCTAGTGATAACAATGACTCTGGGATCCTCTCTGCCAGGTTAGTATGATATTAATAGGACTTGCTAGTTTCCTCCTCGCCTCTCCTGAAGATTTTCTAACAATGTTGGACAATCCTCAATAACATGTTCAAATGAGTTGCAGTAGCTGGAAGTGGTACAAGGGTTCTAAAACTCCCTCACCAAATGACCCGGCTGGGCATAGTTATAACAAATGATCTGACCTCGACCTCGACCCATGCCTCCTCCTCGTCCTTTTCCTCTGAATCCACTGCAAGGATTGAGGTTCCTTCTTCCTCGAGAGTTAAACTGCGTATAATTTCCCTCCTGCTGCATCTCTCCTTGAATCCTATATGTATATCTTGACCTTTCATGCAAGAGGTCATAATCCCTACAGTCCTTCTCATCATGCCCCATATATTTATAGAATGTGTAGCAAAGGTTGGTAGGTGTCTGGACATATTTTTTCATGTAATAACATTCACTAGGGTGATTTCTATTTCTACATACCTCGCACCAAGGTAGAGTAACCTGTTTCAAAAGGCTCAGAGTTACAAAGGCCAAGTACTCGTTAAATAGAGGACAATACTCCTTGTTATGGCCCTCTGATTTACATTTGATACACCAGATGTCTTCTATTTTATCGTTTCCTTTAACTTTGTTCATATATTTGAGCTACAGAGATAAGCTAGTTAGCTGACTCAAAATTTGACACATACCTGAGCGGGATTCTCCCATAGGGGTTTATTCTAGTTTCATGGAGATCTCCAACACCTCAGCCTACGAAGCAACCTTCTGTTTCATCAGAGGAACTCTGATGTGTGCTAAGAGGGCAACAATGAACCATTCCTTATTCTTTTCATTTATAATCTGAAAGCTCAAGTGGCATGTCAAGGTATTAAACCTTTGCTCAAACTCCCAAACAAGTTCATCTACTCTCTGCTTAATCTCCTTCATTTATGTAATGCACTGTGACTCTAACTTGGGTTTCTTGAATTCTACACTCAACACAGTCTTGATATCGTTCAATGGTTTAGGCTGTGAAACCCCTTTAACAAATTTCATGTACCAGCTCAGTGCGCGGTCTCTCAAGGTAGTACTAAAGTGAGCTCTCTTAACATCTTTGTCACTGACTTTATTAATACTCCATATAGCTTCACATAAGAACCAGTGTCGATCAATATCTTCAAATCCATCTCCTCTAAATATAGGTAACCTCATTTCATCTGCCATAGATCTTCCTAGGTTTCTTGACTGATTATGTACTGGACAATTGGTAACAATGCTCTGAGTGCTTTGATAACTTTGACTACTCTGGTTACTTAACTCTACTAGAACAAGAGGAGGATTAATAGTACTTACTTCCATGAAAGGTACAGTTCCTGAAGTCTCTAATTCTTCTCGGCGAGGTTCTTCAGTCTTCCCCTCCTCCGCCCTAGCGAAATCTAAATGTTCCTCGTTAAATAACTCTTCTTCTTCTCCATTGTAGAACCCTTCATCCTATTCTAGTGTCTCAAGAGTCTACTCAAACAGGTTTACCAAAGGAACCTCTCTGAAGGTTCTCCCACTTTGCGTATGTCCAACCTCTGTGTCATTGTCTGAGTTATTGAACACTAATATTTTCAATCTGACAGATTACTATATCTTCAATATGTTATTCTCATGCAATAGCATCTTGATCTTCAACTTCAAAAAGTGTAAAATTTTTCCTCTAAGTCCCTTAAATAAATATCTCTTTTCTTGGCTATATGACTCGACTCTGTCAATAGAAAATTCAGTAATGTACCCTCCAATAGTTATGTCAAACCAATGATCTACTGCTCTTGACACAACATTATCAACTCTCTTGACCTTCTTGATCAACGTCAACATTCCAACCACAGGTGGTCTAGGTTTGATTTCAAAATGGGTATCTGCTAATATGGCTAACCACTCATATAGATCCTTATGAATTCCTCCAAAGAAAATCTCATGTATATCAGTAAAGATATGCCTTCCCAACCAATCCTATGTACTAAGATTAGGTTTCTTGTTCTAGGATTCAACGAATTCCTTTTCTTGTTCTTCTATCCACTTCTAAATATCTATCTTCGATGGAAACCACCTTGACATTCCCTCAAGAATATCCTGGTCCCATCAACAAAACCATTTATTGGAACAAGGGCAGACCCCGGGTTCAACTCTAACAGCGCACCAACAATCCCTAACTATTGGGCCTTTCGGAAACACTTGTGAAGAAGATGTATTCTCACCCGAAGTGGCAATAGGTAGTTGCAGGACACATGTGTCTACAACCAGAAGAAGTGAAAAGTGGATCCAGGGCAGCAACACACAAAAATCTGGATATTCTTTACCATGCTTAAGCTTACTTTGCAGGTTATATCTCAGATCCAACACAACAATGCAATAGCAGTATAACAGAAAGAAAATAACATAGCATCAACCACATAGAACAACAAGATATACGTGTTTCACCCTCTCCCTAGGGCTATGTCCACAAAACTATGCTTATTTATATATTAAATGGAAACATATTGTTCTATCTGTGCACTTAACTTGCATCTCTCTCTCTCTCTCTTCTTTCTTATTCTCTCCCCTCCCTATGGACCTAGCTGCAGGGTTGATATTCGCACCCAGTTGAAGATCTTACAATACAGAATCTTCTACAACAACACACTTCTATCTCTGGACAACAATAATCAACAACCATTAACCCTCATAATCTGAACGAACCCCTCCTGGCTCCTCTAGACCTTTATTTATACATTACATGGAAAAAGTCTAGGTGTCAAAACCCTAGATCCAAAACCCTAGGTCCACCTACCTTTCCTTCTTTTCCGTCAGGTGCTCCAAAGCACTCGTTGACGTCTTCTTCTGCTTGTTGAGTTGTCCATGATCCATCTTTCCTTGTTGATTTGTCTTCCTTGGTATTCTCTTCCAACGAATAGCTTTTCCTTCCTTTTCTCCTTATTTTCCATTTCTTTGACCACAAAACATATCTAGATACCTATGGTAAAAATTCCATCTCTTTATTCGCTATAATTTTCGAGATACACTTTGTGGAAGATAGGGTTTTTGACTAGTCCTGAAGTTTTTCATAAACATGTGTTTCAAGTTAAACAGTCATAATGTCTACATAGAGAATCCAAATGAAGTGAGACCAATTTCATTGGAAATATTTTGAGTTGTAGTTTCCTGTGTACAAATTTCAGAATCTAATGTTAAATATTGAGTGCAGGGAATTATGTAATCGTTCACTCTCCTTAATAAACCATAATTGAATAAGGTCTACCATTTTCTCTATAACTCCTTTTCTGGGAAGATTCAAGGAGTGAATCTTGGAGGAGTTTCAGAGAATACATTGAGTAATATTATCTATAGGATTAGAGTATTCCAAGAAGTGAATAATTGCATAAGTTGAATAAGTTTTAGGAAGCATTACCAGGTTCTATGTGATGGTTGGTTGATGGTGTTAATTTAATATAAAGTTTTATTATCTCTCATATATTCTTGGGTGGAAGGAAGGGGAAAGAATGGAGAGGTCAACCCTCTCTTGATATTGGAGGATTGTATCTTCCTTTTGTAGCTACCTTTGGATTTCATTACTCCCTTTGAACAATAATACATGATTACTTCTTATATACTGTGCATGGTGTATTGGTGTATCTCTTATATTATTCTTTATTGTTCATTAGATGGTATTAATTGTTGATTGGATATAAATTAAATACATTATATGATTGAAGTACAAGTTCAAAAATACTAATTTCTCTAAATATGGATTCACCCTCCCCCCACTCAGTATTTCCAACAGAGTATACCTTTTCGGTTTCCTTATTTCCCAAAACGATCTCCTCAATAATGGAGTATGCAGATATTCTTCTTCTAATTCTTGTTGTTCTGTAGAGTCTGATTCATCATCCTTTAAATGAAACTATATTTTCTCTTGTTCTTCCTTGTCAGGTAGGACTTCATGTTTGACAACATCCTTCATTTCTATAAATACTACATCTTGACTATACACAACCTTCGTAGTTTCTGGGTTCCAAATATTATAACATTTAAGAGCATATTTATACCCAATAAAGATACACTTTTCATACTTATTATCTAGCTTACTCATTTTTTCCTTTGGAACATGAACATAGGCTTCACAGCCAAATACCTTGAGATGTGTGAGAGAAGGTTTCTTACAAGTCTATACCTCTTGTGGATTCTTGTCATCCAGTGTTGGCAAGGGTGATCTATTGACCAGGTAACATATGGTACCCACTTCCTCTGCTCATAATTCTGAGCATGCACCTTGCTTTTTCCATCAACATCTTGTTCATCCTTTCTCCAAATCCATTCCGATAAGGTGTATATGGAGTAGTCTTCTACCTTTCTATACCACACTTCTTATAGAATTATTCAAATTCACTCCCGCAGAACTCTCCACCATTATCTGTCCTAAGAACCTCAATTATTTTCTCTATTTGATTCTCAACAAGAGCCTTAAACTGTTTAAACTTGTGAAATACTTCATATTTCTTCCTAGGGAAATATATCCAAGTATTCCTTGAGAATTCATCTATAAATGAGACATAGTACACATATTTTCCCAATGATGTAACTGACATAGGTCCAAACACATAACTGTGAACTAACTGTAAAATTTCTTCTGCCCTTGTTGCACCAGAGGGGAATCATACCTGATTATGCTTCCCATATACACAATGTTCACATAAATCAAAATCCAGAGAGAATTTAGACATACCTTCAACCATACTTTTACCATGTATTAGTTGAAGACCCTTCTCTTCGATATTCCCTAGTATTTGATGCCACAACATAACCTTTTCTCCAGAGTCTGCATGAGTTTTTCCTTCTTCAACTCCAAAATTAGGAACAATGGAACTATTACACCCATATTTAATAGTGCTACCTTGCAGCTTATAAAATTTCCAAACCCAACTCCCTTCATCAACACCATTTCTCCTTGAACCATCCTGTATGTTTCCTTTTCAAAAATATTGTTTTTACCCCTGCATCGTCCATTTTTCTTCATGTGATTAGTCATCTTCACATATGCCGAAGTAGTGTCACTGTTCTCGAGGAAGTGAGGTTGTATTTATACTCATGTATTGTATTGAACCATGCTTAGATGTTCTATGTATTGGTAGGAGGCTTATGTGGTATCTCCATACCCCATGTGGTTAGTCATGGAATTTATTTTTAGCCACCATATCAAGATTTGATTTTACTTTTATGGCTACGGTTAACTACCCCTTGGTGTTGGTAACTCTCACCATTTGATTCGTTTATGATTTGGCTTAGGTATGTAACCATATTGGGGTGGATCTACAAGGACACATGATCTAGGGGAGTTGCATAGTCTCTTTACTCCTTTGTTTATGATGTAAGAGTGTTTCTATTTGTAAATGTTTTCACACCTATGTATATCACACTTATTATATTCTTAAGCATGTATCCATCTCTTATGTATTTATCATACTTCGGTCATATAATATCAGAGATTATTCTTCATGTGATCACTCATCTTCATGTCTCCTGAAGTAGTGTCACTGTTCTTGAGGAAGTACACATAATCTAAAGCATTGGTCACATCATCCAAGGCACATTTGGGATACTTTTTCACACATGGAAATCCTCTACACATGCCACATTAGAGATCCTAGAGCATTCCTCTTCGTTCACCATTTTTGGAGGTGTCTTCCTCTTATTTTGAGTGATGACCCACACATGTGGGGTTTTTGACAACCATGTCGGTGATTAGGATGATTATTTGACTTTGATGTTGACCTTCCTTGATTTGATGGCTTGGCCATGCCATAGAGACTACTATTGATGATTCCTTGAGAACTTTGTGAGAAGGTAGTCCACTTTTGAGATCATTCTCTATATTTTCATGAGGTCATTCCACTTGGAGGTTTGATGGAACGTTGTGTTAGGAGAGAAAATTTGCCCCATTTTTGTGGGATGTTCCTCTTGCATGAGAGTTTTATGTAGATGTGGCATATTTGATTTTGTATTGACTTAGTCTCCTTCTTTGTGTGGATGACAAGTCTCCTTTCATAGTCTCCTAGGTTAAATTTAAGGAAAATGATTATTAATTAATGAGAAGGATGTAGAAGCCTCCTATATAAATAGAGGCTCTCCTCTCGTTCCAAATCATTTTGAATTGTTGGAGATCATTTTACAAGCCTTTTGATAGAAGATCTTTCTTGGATTTTTTGGTGTCAATTTTTGGAGCTCTCTCTTTCTTGGTAATTTTTCTTGGTTCATCAAATATATTATTGTGAATGTTCAATATTTCTACAAAGCTAGAAATATCGATCCATTTGAAGAGTTACTTAACTACTTGGAGAGTAGATGTTATAGGGTTTGTTCCTTCCTTATTATCTTGTTAACTTGGGTAAGTACTTAATATATTGCTTTTCTTTCCGTCTTTCTTCCTTGGAAATGGTTTTAAGCATTATATTCAAGTCAAGTTTATTAGGGAAACCCTTCTTACTGGGATTTGGTTTTCATGACTTGTCTTGATTAGACAAGAGAATATTTTCCCCTAAGGTTCTTGTCTCTAATTCTAATACATAAGCCTTGGATAACCAATTCTTAGAGGGGCATACTTATTGACCCCATAAATCACTAGGTGGAGACAAGGCACTAAGTATAATTCCCAACAACCAACCACTAAAATCATAAAATCAAAATTAGTTTATTTCTTGCTTTATAAACATAAAAAACAAAAACATCCAAAACTATTCCTTTAGTGTCTAGTGAATGATTAATGTTATATATTACATTCTCGACATCTTGTGTAAGCGTTTATGCTTCATTGTTTATATTTAACACTAAGACGAAAAATTGGCCCTCCCTCATTGTTCTTCAAGGATTGTTCTAACATATTGTGGGCTAAATTTAAGGATTTCTTCAAATCTATAAATTAATTTGCAGCATTAGAAATCATATTTCATACATCAAACTGCCAACTCCACTCGCATATGGAGCACGAGACATGTCCTCCTCCTCTTCCTGTGTCTTGGGACATTGATCCATAGATAAATTTACACCAACGAGAATAGGGACCCTGGTCATTTTACATTCTTGCATATTAAACCTATGCAATATTGTCTCCAGATATTTTCTCTGATTTAACAAGAGTTTCTTTTTTTTCGATCTCTTTTAATTTCCATGCCCAAAATGAAATTTGCACCACAAAGATCCTTCATGTTAAATTTAGAGAACAATCAAGTTTTTACATCCTAGATAATCTCCTTGTTGTTTCCTATCAACAACATGTCATACACATACAAGACAAAATAAATCAAATGATCACCAATTAATTTAAAATACACACAGTGATCCTCCTTGCTTCTTGTGAAGCCAAGTTTGAGCATATAAGTATCAAATTTTCGATACCACGACCTTGGTGACTTTTTAAAACCATACAAGGACCTTTTCAGCTTGCATACCAGCTCCTTCTTTCCCTTCACAACAAAACCTTATGGTTGCTTCATATAGATTTTTTCTTCCATATCCCCATGTAGGAATGATGTATTCACATCCATATTTTCTACTTCAAAATCGAACGAAGCAACAACAGATAACAAAAATCTATTAGAATTTAACTTGGCAACAGGAGAAAAAATCTCACCAAAATCAATTCCCTCAACCTGGGAATAACCCTTTGCTACTAATCGAGCTTTGTATTTCTCCACTTTTCCTTCTACATTCAACTTCTTTTTAAATACCCATTTGTTGCCAATGGGATTTCTTCCAGCCGACAACTCCACTAGATCCCAAGCCTCACTCTTATCCAACGCTACCGTGTATTCATCCATGGAATTTTCCCATAGTTTTCCATCCTCTGAATCCACTACCTCCCTGACAGCTCTAGGATCGTCATCAGTAATAGACAAAACAAAATTTGAATGAAAATCAAGTGGAGTATGTTGGAATATTGGTTGTTGTCATTGATGTCAACCCTAGCCATTGGATTTTGGACCCCACAGTTGATTGAAGGATATAGATATGAAGGAAATTACACATGAAGATACAACACCCATGGATGGATAATATAAGTCATGTTGCTTCTGGTGGTATGTGGCACGTCACGTGGATCCTCACGATTGAGGAGAAATGAATTTTTGAAGATGAAAATGTGAATTGAAGAAGAAACTACATGTCAGCCCTAATGTTAAAAGGAAGTGACATAAAAGGTATAAATACATCTCATTATACATTCATTTTTTAAAACAAGCAATTTTATTAATGAAAAAGGAGATATAAGTCGAATTTCTGAGGAAATCAGAAGTAAAGAAGGTTGAATTTCAAGGAAGGATGAATTCTTTTGGTGATGTGTTCTAAGGTATGTTATTTACAAGCCATCTTACCATTTTCGCTATAAATTTGTTTATAGAACGAATCATATGGTGAAATTTGGAGGCTATTGATAAGACATATCTATGTACCTTTGCTAAAAATTTCATCTCTTTATTCACTATAGTTTTCGAGATACACTCTGTGGAAGATAGGGATTTGACTAGTCCTGAAGCTGGTCATAAACATGTGTTCTGGGTAAAATAGTCATAATGTCTTCATAGAGAATCCAAATGAAGTGATACCAATTGAATTGGAAATAATACGGGATGTAGTTTCCTATGTACAAATTTTAGAATCGGATGTTAAATATTTAGCGTGGGGCATTCTATACAAGTTCGCTCTCCTGAATAAACCAAAATTGAATAAGGTCTACCATTTTCTCTATAACTCCTTTTCTGGGAGGATTAAAGGAGTGAAACTTGGAGGAGTTTCAGAGAATACATTGAGTAATATTATCTATAGGATCAGATTATTCCAAGAAGTGAATAATTGTAGAAGTTGAATAAGTCTCAGGAAGCATTATCAGGTTCTATGTGATGGTTGGTTGATGGTGATAATTTAACATAAAGTTTTATTATCTCTCATATATTCTTGGGTGGATGGAAGGGACAAGGATGGAGAGGTCAACCCTCTCCTTATATTGGAGGATTTTATCTTCCTTTTGGAGGTTTATCCCTCCCTTTATATTTTGAAGTTTTAGTTACGTTTGGAAGTCATTACTTCCTTTGAAAAATCATACATGATTAGTTCTTATATATTTTGCATGGTGTATTGGTGTATCTCTTATACTATTCTTCATTGTTCATTGGATAGTCTTCATTTCTAATTCGATATAAATTGAATACATGATATGATTGAAGTACAAGTTCAAAAATACTAATTGCTCTAAATATTGATTCACCCCCCTCTCTGTATTTCCAACAATTGGTACCAGAGTAGGTTTCCTTCAGAACAGTTTAACCATTGGAAGGAAAATCGTGAGTAGAGATGGATGACTATGAGCACATTCCAAATGGGATTCAATGATTTTATGGAAGAAATTATGCATATTGGAGTGATATAGTGAAAAATTACCTAACATCTTTGGGATTAGACATTTGGTACTTAGTTGTAAATGGCTATGTAATCCCAAAGAATGCTCCAACTGATCCAAATGAGAAGAAGCTTATGAGTTGTAATTCAAAATCCAGACATGTTATTCTAGGAGCATTGACACCAAAAATTGCTAGCTAAGTGATCGGCTAAAACATTGCTAAATAGGTATGGGACAAACTCAAGAGTATCTATGAAGGTGATCCAAAAGTTAAGTAGGCTAAGCTTCAATGACATAGAGCAGAATTTGAAAATTTGAAGATGGATGAAAATGAATATATTGCAACCTATTTTCTTAGAGTTGATGGATTTGTTAATTCTATCAGAGGATTAGGTGAAGATCTCAATGAATCCTTGGTTGTAACAAAAGTGTTGAGTTTTCTTCTCTTGAAGTATGATGCTAAGGTCTCTTCCATTCAAGAAACTAGGGACTTGAAGAAAATGAAAATGGATTAATTACATGGTTCTCTTATAGCATATGAAATGAGAATAGGTACAGAAAGTGACCAACCAAACAATGAAGCTGTCTTTAAATCCATAAATAATACAAAAGTCAAGGATAATGACCTTGATGAAGAAATATTGTATTTCGTAACAAGGCTCCAAAAGGGAACTGGAAGATACAAAGGTAAGCCAACTCTCAAATGACTTAATTGTGGTAGAAGAGGACATATTTCTAAAAAATGCTACTATAAAAGGAGAAGTCTCAACAATAAAAAGATCTTATACTCCAAGGATGATGATATATCCTCAGATGAGAGTGATAGAAGATAATGATGGAGGATAAGTCCTCTTCATAACCCAAGAAACCCATGATGATGATCAAAAGAGTTCTAAAGAAGAAGAAATCATTTCTGAAGAAGATTCAAATGAAGAAACCAACCTTGATTCATTTTGGGGATACAAATACAATGTAGAGAGTGAACAAGAAGATGAGAATATTGAAAAGTTGAAGCATGTTGAAACTTAAAATAACAAGCATAGAAACACAAAAATAATTCTAAAAGGTGAAGATGAGAATTACAAGATTGAAAAGACCATTTATAGCTTGAAGTAACAATTAGAATATTATGAGAAATCAAAAGAAGAATTGGATCACACAAAAGTGGAGCTACTATTGACAATAGAAAAGTTGAAGAAGTTCGAAAAAATCACTAAAAATATAGATGAGATCCTTAGCAGTCAAAGATCTCAAAATGGAAAGACAGGAATAGGATACAATGACAGTTTGAAGACAACAAAACAAGAGAAGGAAGATGAAAATGATGAAACCAATACTCCAGAGCAAGTTGAACAATAATATAGAAGACTAGAATTCAGAAGGAATGAGACATCAAGAAGATCGTCTCCCATTAGGTATGAAAGAAATCATTATGAAGGAAACTACAGAAGAATAGATCGTGAACCCATATGGAACACACCACATAGAATATCACTTACTCCCAGGTATCAAAATTTCTTTCTTGGACATTTTAATACTCGTGGAAATTTTGGACACAAGGAAATCGATCGTAGAATCAATGAAAGGAATAACTACACAAGCTACATGAATAGTGAAAATAGCAGATGTGGAAATGTTCATAGACCCGTCAACATAAATTATAATCCATTTGACCCTTTAATGGATCAAAATATTGTATGCTACAAGTGCAATAATCTTGGTCAAAAAGCACAATATTGCAGATAGATGAAGGAAGATAACCCTATGCCAAATGTCCCTATACGAACTACAACATGGAAAAGGAAATAAATTCCACACAATGAAAATTGTCAAATAACATTGGTCGCTAAAGAATGCAAAGAAGAAGATGAATGGTTCATAGACAGTGGGTGCTCATCTCATATGACCAGAGATCAAAGAAAATTTGTTATCTTGAAGAAAAGGGGTGTAAATGTTGCATTCGGAGATGACTCATCTACCAAAATACTTGGAAAAGGAACTGTAAATATTGGAAGTGAAAATGTAAAAGAAGGAAAAGTCTTATTGGTTGAAGATCTGAAGCATAATATCCTTAGTGTCAGTAAAATATGTGATCAAGGATACACTCTTATGTTTGTTTCCTGAAAAAGTAAAATCATAGAAAAGAACTCAAGAAGATTGGTTGAAATTGCAACAAGAAGAATGAACAACATATACATCCTATACATGAAGAATAAAGAGAACAAATAAGCCACACAAAAGGATTCCAAGGAAGAAAAATTCCAAAAGACCAAAAATAAGGATGAAGTATTATTGAGTGTCACATGTTCAGGGGGAGCATCCCCAAAGAATAATTTCACCTTATGCCATTGAACTCAAAGGGATCAACCCCAACCTTTGCCATTGATGTCAAAGGGGGAGATAAATTGGGATCATGATGACAGGGGGAGCATGAGTGTTCTCATCAATGACAAAGGGGGAGATTGTTGGAATATTGGTTGTTGTCATTGATGTCAACCCTAGCCATTGGCTTTTGGACCCCATATTTGATAAAAGTATATAGACATGAAGGAAATTAAACATGAATATACAACACCCATGGATGGATAGTATAAGTTATGCCACTTCCGGTGGTATGTGGCACGTCACGTGGATCCTCACGAATGAGGAGAAATTATTTTTTGAAGATGGCAATGTGAATTGAAAGAAGCTACATGTCGAACCTAATGTTAAAAGGAAGTGACATAAAGGGTATAAATACATCCAATTATACATTCATTTTTTAACACACACAATTTTATAAATGAACAAGGAGATATAAGTCGAATTTCTGAGGAAATATGAAGTAAAGAAGGTCGAATTTCAAGGGAGGATGAAGTATTTTGGTGACGTGTTCTAAGGTATGTTATTTACAGGTCATCTTACCATTATATATATAACTTTGTTTCTGGAATGATTACGATGGTGAAATACGGAGGCTATTAACAAGACATATCTAGGTACCTATGGTAACAATTCCATCTCTTTATTCTCTATAATTTTCAAGATACACTCTGTGGAAGATAGGGTTTTTGAATAGTCCTGAAGTTATTCATAAACAAGTGTTTCGGGTTAAACAGTCATAATGTCTTCATAGATAATCCAAACAAAGTGAGACCAATTGCATTGAAAATATTCCAGGTTGTAGTTTCCTGTGTACAAATTTCAGAATCTGATGTTAAAAATTGAGTGTGGGGAATTATGTAAACGTTTTCTCTCCTGAATAAACCAAAATTGAATAAGGTCTACCATTTTCTCTATAACTCCTTTTCTGGGAGGATTCAAGGAGTGAATCTTGGAGGAGTTTCAGAGAATACATTCAATAATATTATCTATAGGATTGGAGTACTCCAAGAAGTAAATAATTGCATAAATTGAATAATTTTTAGGAAGCGTTATCAGGTTCTATGTGATGGTTGGTTGATGGTGTTAATTTAATGTAAAGTTTTATTATCACTCATATATTCTTGGGTGGAAGGAAGGGGCAAGAATGGAGAGGTCGAACCTCTCTTGATATTGGAGGATTGTATCTTCTTTTTGTAGCTACCTTTGGAATTCATTACTTCGTTTGAACAATAATACAAGATTACTTCTAGGATACTGTGCATGGTGTATTGGTGTATCTCTTATACTATTCTTCATGGTTCATTGGATATTATTCATTGTTGATTGGATATAAATTAAAAACATTATATGATTGAAGTACAAGTTCAAAAATACTAATTTCTCTAAATACAGATTCNTCAGTATTTCCAACAGAGTATACCTTTTCGGTTTCCTTATTTCCCAAACTGATCTCCTTAATAATGGAGTATGAGGATATTCTTCTTCTGATTCTTGTTTTTCTGTAGAGTCTGTTTCATCATCCTTTAAATCAAACTCTATTTTCTCTTGTTCTTCCTTGCCGGGTAGGACTTCATGTTTGACAACATCCTTCATTTCTCTAAATACTACATCTCAACTATACACAACCTTCTTAGTTTCTAGGTTCCAAATATTATAACATTTAAGAGCATATTTATACCCAATAAAGATACACTTTTCATCCTTATTATCTAGATTACTCCTATTTTCCTTTGGAACATGAACATAGGCTTCACAGCCAAATACATTGAGATGTGTGAGAGAAGGTTTCTTACAAGTCCATACCTCTTGTGGAGTCTTGTCATCTAGTGTTGGCGAGGGTGATATATTGACCAGGCAACATATGGTACCCACTTCCTCTGCTCATAATTCTTTCCCCAACCCGACACCACTGAGAATGCACCTTACTTTTTCCAACAGTGTCTTGTTCATCCTTTCTCCAAATCCATTCTGATAAGGTGTATATGGAGTAGTATTCTACCTTTCTATACCACACTTATTACAAAATTATTCAAATTCATTCCCGCGGAACTCTCCACCATTATCTGTCCTAAGAACCTCAATTATTTTTTGTATTTGATTCTCAACAAGAGCCTTAAACTCTTTAAACTTGTCAAATACTTCATATTTCTTCCTGGGGAAATATATCCAATTATTCGTCGAGAATTCATCTATAAATGAGACATAGTACACATATTTTCCCAATGATGGAACTGACACAGGTCCAAACACATAATTGTGAACTAGTTGTAAAATTTCTTCTGCCCTTGTTGCACTAGAGGGGAATCATACCCGATTATGCTTCCCATATACACAATGTTCACAGAAATCAAAATCCAGAGATAAGTTAGGCATACCTTCAACCATACTTTTACCATGTAGTAGTTGAATACCCTTCTCTCCGATATGCCCTAGTATTCGATACCACATCATAACCTTTTCTCTAGAGACTACAAGAGTTTTTCCTTCTTCAACTCCAAAATTAGGAACAATGGAACTATTACACCCATATTTAATAGTGCTACCTTGCAGCTTATACAAATTTCCAAACCTGACTCCCTTCATCAACACCATTTCTCCTTGAACCATCCTATAGGTTTCCTTTTCAAAAATATGTTTTTTACCCCTGCATCGTCCATTTTTCTTATAGATCCCATTTTTCTTATATATCCTTCCATGTATGGGCCTCAACTTGATTTTTCCTCATCCTATGATTATGGTTTTCAATTCATCACCTAGGAAAACATTACCTCCATCATACCTTTCATATTCACAGAACCACTCCTTGTGGGGATTCATATGAAAGGATGCACCTGAGTCAACCAACCATGCCTCATTATCTACATGTGTGCTTGAATAATCCAAGTACACATCCCCTCCTTCTTCCTTGGAGGTCTTTTCTTATGTAGAAGGAGATTCTTCATATCCCTTATTTTTCTCAACTTTGGATCTACATTGCTTTTTGTAGTGCCCTTCTTTTCCACATCTCCAACATACCTTTACAAAATTTCTGGGAGATTTAGATATACCCGTAGACTTAGATCTCCCACTGGAGGACTTAGATCTATTTATTTCCTGGGAGCGTTCTCTTGCAAATAATCCATATGTTCTTTGTCCTTCCATGTTCTTTTGTATCATCTCCTCCAAAAATAAGGATGAGACCACTTCATCAAAATTCAAGGAAGTTGTATTACTACCTATGGCCACAACCAGACTACCCACAAGTCTGGTAAAGAGGAAAATAAATTGATACACTTATATTCATATGAAATTTGAATCTCAATAGATACTAACTAACTTACCATGGTATTGAAGGCGTTCAAATTCTCTGCCACCGAGTCTCCATCTCTCATCCTCAAGTTATACAACTTATTTCTCAGGAATAGTTTATTTACTAGGGACTTAGAATAATACAAATTACCCAACTTATCCCATAAATCCTTGGTTGTAGCTTTCTCTGACACATTCAGTAATATTGAATCTAAGAGACACAGTAAGATTGTGCTCTTCACCTTTTGATCCATTTTTTTCCAATAATTTGTTGAATTTCTTGTAGGTGCAGTACCTGGATCCACCACGATCCACTGATCTATGTCCACCAAGATATCTTCCATATTGAGCTTCCACATATCAAAAATTTACCCATTAAACTTCTCAATCTCCATTTTCGAATTTCTCACCATTTCTCTTCACCTGAAGAATTAATACCGCAGATCTCCCACTGTAACAAGGCTTATCACAGTCTCGAGCCAAACCCTTGACCAACAAGGCATCCCCCTGAAGCTAATAATTGCTCTGATACCAAATATCACTACTACATATGGGCAGGATTATTCCATGAAATGTTTCAACGTTTCCATTATTTTCATCTTTTTTTTTTTAAGTAGGGCGGGATTTTCGCCGATATTGCCACGAAAGTTTGTCGCAATATCCACAAATAGGTTATTTTAACTTGGTCGGGATTTTCATCGCTATTTCCATGAACTTTCATGGGAATAGTGATGAAAAGTTTTCCTATCTCATTAGTCAGTGTTAATGGCTAGTTGACTATTTGATCTATATATACCTGACTTTAAGAGACTTTGCGACACAATTTCTATAGTTGCAACAATGTTCTTGGATTTTGTTTGAGCTGTTTATTTTTTCCGTCACCCACCGATTGAAAAAATCCAATTCTCGATCTACATAGCTTAGATTTTGAACTTGCAAGGTTAATATGTTTTTTTTTATTGATGTACTCATTTAACTTGTTAATTTTTGTTCAAATGTCCAAATTTCATGTAGCTTGTTTTTTCCTTGATAATATATTATATGTGTAGTACCATATTTCATGTCTTTGGTTTTTGGATCTAGTTAGTATATTCAATGAAAAAGGGTATGTGGATTCCATAATTTTCTAGGTTTATGGAATCCACATACCCTTTTCCCTTCAATTGTTGCTAGAATGTCTCTCTCTTTTCATTGATAGAGATATGGAAGTGCTCTTGAAACTCAACCCTGATTGGTGAAATGATAGTAATTGATTGTCATTTTGTTCTCTTTTATTTTTAGCTTATGGTTAGCCACTTTCAACCATATTAGCTTATGGTTAGCCACCTTTAACTTTCTTGGCTTATGACTAAGCACCTTTAACAAATGAACTTATGATTATATAACATAATCTTCCAATATAAATAAAGTATGTGTTTCAACTTTCTCAATAAAATCCACATACCCTTTTCTTATATGTGATGTTGTTTCTCTCAATTTTTTATAATCACACGCAATTCTAGATGTAGTGATTAACTTTAGTTTGTAGTTGATGTAACTTTTTTATACACTATTAA
>ML818134.1:40347-54525 GCA_009831015.1 Picea engelmannii
TGTTTTTCCCCCGAAGCCATCTCGACTTGTTTAAAGTCATCATGCTCGTAGGCTGCCAACCCACTCTTTTCTAATGCAGATGGTGAAATGAAACTATCTGTCACACCAGAATCAAACAAAATCTTAACATTGATATGATTTAGTGTACCTGATGACTCCACCACCGCGGATTGATGTTCGTCTTGGCAATTATTAACCGCTGCGTAAATCTGGTGGTTACTACTTGCTCTCCCCATCGATGCCTTTCCTTCACTATGCATGAACCCTGATTGTAACTCTTGGCAGTCATGCTAGTAATGGGGTCCTCTGCACCCCCAACAGGTAACACGAGATTGAACCTATGCACTGTTATGTGACTGTCTCTGAAATGAGTTCCTTCCCTTGGAACCCCTGCCCCTACTCGCTATTCCCTGAGATGGTCGTGGACCTGTCGGCGCCATTGGCGATGAACGAGATGCTGCACTCGTTGCCATTGAAATCCCTGTGGCTACTGTCCTGGAGCGACTCTATTACCATATGGCGGTGGCCTTGAGACCCCTCCCCTAGGAAATGTCCTTGGGGTCTTCCCTATGAATCCTGGACGATGCGGAAATGTCGGTCTTATACCCCCGGTTAAGTTCATGTGTTCCTCTGCATAACGCGCATTTTCCACCGTTTCCACTATTGAAGACGGTTTCCACATCCGCACCATAGCTCTTATCTTAGGGTTCAATCCATAGATGAAGCGCTCTACCTGTCGTTGGTCATTATCCATATACGAAACATACTTGACCAGTTCCATAAATATGATCTCATATTCTTCTATAGTTCTGTTTCCCTGTACTAAGGCATGAAATGCCCCTACCTGTTGTTCCTCGTAGTATGTTGGTAGATATTTCCTTCGGAACCTCTCCTCGAAAATTTCCCAAGATACTGTGTATGGGGTAAGGTGCAGTTGTCTTTCTAGGTTGCCCCACCAGTTCAAGGTGTTGTCTCTTAATTGAAAAATTGTGATCTTTTCCTTTGATTTGGACGCATAGTCCCTTAAGGAAAAACACCTTGTCATGCCTTCCAACTATGCTTCCGAGCGTTCACTGGCACGACCCCCGGCAAACTCCAGAAGTTTAATCTTCTGCAATTCTCGCATGATGTCTTCGGGTGGAGGTCCTCCCCCTGAATCCCTTGACGCTTCTGGATTACCCGTTCCAGATGGTGGGGGTTCCACTTCAGTCCCTGTCGGTTGTCGCCCCTTTAAAGTCTCATTAATGGCTTCCAACGAGTGCAGTATGAGAGCTAGTTCAGGTGATGGAGGTGGTGGCACTAGTGGTGTTGGCGGTGCTTGCGATGACGCTCCCCTACCTCGACTCCCTCGAGTCTTGACCATCCTGTATGCTTTAACCTGCATCAACCGAAGTTGTCAGGGTGAGTTCCAGGATGTTTCAAATTGGTGCTACTTAAACTAGAAACAGGGTTAGGCGTAAGTTTTCCTTACTTGTCTGTAAACAGACATTAGTCCTTTAGGGGATTGGCTAGGTTAGGGTTAGGATTAAGCGTCTAAGCTTGATTTATTCGCCTCTATGAAAAAAAACTATTGGTTCCCTTGCCATGTAGCTATGCTAGCCTTGCGCCATACTCGCTAATTCCTATGCTTACTCTCCTAGTGCATATGTCGCCTCCTCCCCACCTGTCTTAGTCTAAGTCCTTTTAACTTTTCGCTTACAACTAAATATCCTCTGGTGCTTGACTCGTGAGCTTTTCCCTTGGCGCGCAGTGTTGGCATTGTCGAATTTTGCCTTGAGATTTAGCGTTGACTTGACTGGTGGAATGGAGTGGAGGGACTTGGCGCTTGGCTCGATGAGTTATGTGTACGGTCTCGTGAGCTTGACTCTTGGACAGTCGGAGTTTATACTTCGGGATACAAAGATTACTAGTGCTAAATAAGCCTTTGCTTTGATTTTCGGTGCATTCACTAGTTATGATTCAACTTGGTTAATTGGCTTCGGATCACTAGGTCAGGTAATAAGCCAGTTAGTCTTAATCTTCATACTGCATCTTCCTAATAATGACACCACTCTAATCATATAGTGTTACCATTAATCTATTAAGTATAAGAATTTATTTGTAAGGACTCATGTATGGCGCGTTGGTGTTTGTTTGTTTCTTAAGGCTTAGGTGGTGGGTGGTCGTGGGTTCTAAACTCATAGACTCCAAAACATTTAGATTTATTTATTTAGTATATTAATTTATTATCATTATTATCATTAATTTATTTAATATATTAATTTATCATTATTTATTTAAAAAAAAGAATAATGATAAAAATAAATAAACAAGTTACTCACTTTAATTATTTTAAGAATAAACAATTAATCTATAATTCATGATAATAAATAATTAAATGAAAATACAAAAAAAATAAAAATAATAATAAATAAAATAAATAAAATAAATAAATAAAAACATATATAAATTTGAATAAATAATTTAAACGCAAACAATGCTAACAAAGCGCAGGCATGCATGAAGCCCACGTGCCCCGCCCTTGTTTCTCCAACACCCTCTTGACCTAAACCTAACCCTACACGTACTCTCTCTCAAGCTCTCTTCCCCTAAAACCTTACACGAAATCTGTCGCCTCTCCATTATGCTCTCTCCCTCTCGGCAGGCTCCATGCTCAGTTCTGAGTGTTGTTGCTTGGGCGATGGCTTGTGTGTTGTTTTGTTTTCTTGTTAGGTATTTTCAGATGCGCGGTGCACAAAGGCCTCCTCGTGGGCTCATCTTCATCCTCCTCGACATCTTGGCGTTTGGCATAGGGCTTTGTGTTATGGCAATGGCACCTGGGTGTTTGGTGTAAGGTTTCATTAACTCGCGTTGTGTTTTGTTAACCCGTTGGTCTCGACTTTGGTGTTTGGTTATGATTTTGATAGTGTTTAATGGATAGGGGAAAAGTGTGGCTAACTTGCGTTGTGCTATGGCAGGTGCTTGACAACTGTGGATGGGTTGTACACGCAGACCTGTGGGTTTTCCTCCATGACTTGGCACTTGCATTGGTATGTTGTGTGGATACGCCTATGTAATAGCGTGAGTTGTGCAAGGCATGGTCTCATGGGCTTGCACCTACGGGTTTTTATAATGGTTGGAATTTGTTTTTTTTTATCTTATCAAAAATTATTTTTCTGTACTGGCCATTTTAGATATCATGTCCTTACGAAATATTCAAATTATGTTTGTGACTACATGCAAAGAGTCTTGCACATCTTATTCTCGCCAAACATTCAGAGCAGGCGGCTTCAAATTATGTTTGTGACTACATGCAAAGAGTCTTGCACATCTTATTCTCGCCATTAATTGTTCTCATCGTAGCCTATCTTTGTGTAAAACCCTTGCAACCCACTTTTCTCTGATTACCGTATTCTCTGAAAACGCTTCAACCCTTGTTGTGATATCCAATTTCCATAACCATGAGTGAGAGACTGGTATGCATTACAGGAGCCTTGGGATTCATCGTCTCATGGCTGGTGAAGTTGTTGTTGGATCGCGGTTATGTAGTTCGAGCTATCGTTCATGATTTAGGTAATCCTGAGAAGACAATGCACATACATTCATTGGAGGGAGCCAATGAAAGGCTTCAACTGGTGAAAGCAAATTTACTTGATGAGGGAACTTTTGATGTAGTTGTGGATGGCTGTGAAGGTGTCTTTCACACTGCATCACCTTTTTACATTGGCATCAAAGATCCTCAGGCTGAAATGCTTGATCCATCAGTCAAGGGGACTATTAATGTTCTTAATGCATGTGCCAAAGCTTCTTCTGTGAAGAGGGTGGTAGTAACATCATCAGTAACATCTTTTATATCCAGTTCTAGGCCTCGATCGCCTGAAGTAGTTGATGAAACTTGGTTCGGTGATGCAGAGTACTGCAAGCAAACTAAGGTATATTTTGGTTTCACCATGTATTACTTTTCATTTAACTATATGTAGATTTATGGATATTATTTTTTTTTCATTATGCCTGTGCATGCTGTTGAAGTAAGGGATCTTACAGATTTGTACAGATCTATATATGTACCTACATGCTTCAGGCGGTGCGATCTTACCTTTCTCTGTTTTGTGTAGAGATTCATCATATGCACCGATCCATTACGCCGATCGATCTGCTAAAGGTAACGCTCTTTAAATATATAGGGTGCCCAGTGAAGATGAAGCCATTGTACTGTGGAAACATAGAGTACATTGTTCGGTAGATAGGGATTGAACGATTGTTTGGAAGATATGGAAGATTCGATAGGGTTGATATGAAATCAGGTAACAAACATTATCATATTAATGTTTATACCTAATATCTATCTTTCTTTTATATATATTTTTGTGTGTGTGCACGCACGCTGCAACACATGTTTAAAATCTTGTTATCTGACAATATTATGTCATTCAGATGGATTTGGAAACCAATGGCATTAAGACTATACAAACTGTCTGTACTTAGTTAAAACCTTAAACGTCTTATCAGTCCTCTTTCCAGGATGTTCAAATCCAGTTAAAGTCTGCCTGAACCATCGAATAAAACCCGTTTAGTCTTCCCGTCTCTATTATGAAGAATATCTCTTTCTATTTAGAAAACTATAAATGGTCTTCTAAGTTCATTTGGAAAAAATATATGTATGTAGGAAACCTTGAGAGGATTTCTCGGTTCCATTCTCTAAGAGGTAAAAGGCCCTGTAAAGTCAGAATTTGTAACAACCCTAGTTGTATTCATATTTCACTTGTTTTACTTTGGTAAATTTGTTTTTACATTTTCAATTTGTATTGTTTATATATATATTTAGATTTGTTTATATATAATCAAAATAATAGTGCTTTTGGTTTGCAGGTTAGGTGGAGCTGGAGTTGGAGCTGGGAACTTGGCCCTTAAGGCTCCAGATTTTGAACGAGGCACTATGATACCATGTGTAGTAACCATATAATTTAAACATCAATTAATTCCACAAACAAATAGTAACTTCTACTTGATTTCATAAAATTCAATAATTTCTTATAAATTCAGCACATACGCATATAAATTTATCATGATGAATAATGATTTCATAACAGAAATAAAACAAATACGTAATTTAAAATACCTTGGTCTGATGCTAACCCTCCGCTTTCCACTTGCCTTGTTGACCTTCCTGCTGCTTCCTTGCCCAACTTGAAGCCATGGACCAACTCTACACAAAACCGAGTTTCCACCCTGCCAACTAGGACAACTACCTAGCTCCAGGATACCATATGCATATCCTGGCCCACGTGCCCAAAACCCCCAACAAACTGGTGCCCCATGTACTAACCCTTCCCGACTACAGAACTCAAACTCCCCTGCACAATCCAAGAGAACCTCCAAAAATTCCCCCCCGTAGAATGGTAATCCTCCTCCCAAAAAGAATGCCTTCCACCATAAGGCTCTCCCCGTCATATTCCCCCTTCATCGACTCCCGCTCCTTCATTACTTTCCTTATCCATTTATTTATTATCTTATCCTTTCGTATTTATTACCTTATCTTATATTTAATGTCTTATCCCTTCCCGAATACGTAAGTATTTAACACATTAAACTTATTAACCCCTTTAATTCTTTACTTAATTAATTAATGAGTCAATTAATAATTAATTAGTCCTTGACATACATGAACAAGTAATTAATAATAATTAATTAGTTAATATTATTTAAGAAATAATTATTGTTTAGATAATCTTTAGGACAGTTAGATTATTAAATTAATTATAATTAATAATCCTATACATCTATTTAAGCAGGGTCGTTACACCTAGGAGATGAAGCGCCAAAAGTCATGTGGGCCCCATTTGGGTAAGTTAGTACATCAACTTCCCAGGGTCGTAACTTTTTTATACGATCTATGTTTTAGGCATGTGATAGCCCGTTGGAAAGATATCGTCGAGGAGATTAATTTTTTGGGATAAATCATGCCTTCATCTATAATTGAGGAGATCGATCCCAAAAAACTTTCATTTGGGCCCTCAAAATGGCCCTGGAAGTTAAAACTACTAAAAATAGTAAATTACCAAAATTGTCAAAAAACTGTTTTAAGCCAATTGGAAAAGGTGGGTGGCCACCAATATCCATCTAAATCAATCCTCCCTAATTAGAAAGAAATAGTCTCCATTGCGTTGAGGTCCCCCAACAAATGAGTAAATTTCTGTTGAATTTGGCCTCGGGTGAGCTACTTGCCTTGGTGCAGGAGCTGCCCTGCTTTGATGACTCAATAAAGTTGGATCCTTTGTTTTCAAGTGCCCTTGATCTGTTTGTCCACAATATGGTCATTGGATGTATGTTGTATGTATTCAGGGTTGAGCTATGTTGGTGTCAACTGTTCTGCTACTTCTGAGGTGTCCAATAATGGTGGGAAATAAGGGCGAAGGAGATCCACGTTGAACACTGGGTGCAGGCCAAGGAAGGGAGGAATGTTGAGCTCAAAAGAGTTATCCCCCATGGCCTTGGTGATAGTGTATGACCCATAACCGAGTGGTCGATGATTTCGATGGGGTCTTGTAAGGTGTTCTTTCTGCAAGTGCAACCAAACTTTGTCGCCCACCTGAAACTTATGTGGCACTCGATGTTGATCATGGCGTTGTTTGTACTTATCATTGGACTTCTGTAGGATATCCTGAACCTGTTGGTGAATGTGTTGGATCCACTCAATGAACCGGGTGGCTTTGTCAGCTTCAGTTGGAGCAAGATATGAGTCGGTCAAGGTGACTGCAAGGGGAAGTGCAACATCTATGGGACCTAATGGTTGGAATCCCAACCCCACCTGAAAGGGGTTGTGGCTAGTAGAGCTATGCAAGGCTCGGTTGTAGTTATGCTAGACATATGGAAGGCTCTCATCCCATACGCGAAGGTGATTTGAATATACATGTGAAGGATATGCACAATCATTTGATTTACAACCTCGATTTGGCCATCTTTCTGGGGGTGGAAGGTCATGGATTTGGTGAGCTTGGTGTCCAGCAGTGACCAGAGGCTCGACCAGAATGTGTTGAGAAATTGACTATTCTGATATGATACAATGGTTTGTGGGATTCCAAAGTGTACCCAGATTTGTTCAAAGAAGAGCTTGGCAGTGGCCTCTACTATGATGCTCTTCTTGCAGGCAACCATAATTTCCATCTTAGAAAAGTGATCAACAACCACAAAAACAAAGTCTTTTCCTCACTTGGTGGATGGGAGGCCTGACATGTAGTCCATTGAGATGCATTCCCATGGCCTGTCAGGAGTAGCAAGAGGGGTGTACAGGCCCTGTTTCTTAGTGGTCGGTCTGGCAATAACGCAGGTAGTGCAAGAACAGGTAACCAGTAGAATTTTTTTTGTAGCATCGCCACTGTCTTTTCGATGCCGAAGTGTCCTGCCACCCGACTGTAGTGGGCTTCCCAGATCAGCTTCACTCACTCACTTGATGGAACACAGATATGGACCAGACGACACAACAACCCATCCTGAAGATGGAAATTATCGACAACTGCGTTTGCACCCAACATTTGGTAGGTGGTGGTGAAGTCAGGGTCTATCTCATAGAATTGGGGCCATACATATGTCTCATGGACGCAAGATTCTAGCACCATGGTGAATGTTGTGACTGGCGATCTATTGAGGCAATCAACGACATTATTGGTGCTTCTTGTTTTATACTTGATGTTGAGGTGGAATTGCTGCAAGTATGTGGACCAATTTTGATGCCGGTCATTCTGCAATTTTCCCCGTGTTTGCATGAACTATAGTGGCTTATGATAAGTGTGGATGACTGTCTCCTTCCCAAGAATGTAATGTCTCCACTGGTGGAAAGCTTGTACAATGGAGTACATTTCTTTGTCATAATTAGGGTACTTACAGATAGTATCTGACAGTGTCTCACTATGATAGGCCACGAGGTGACCATGCTGAGTGAGAACGACACCCACAACATAGTTTGAAGCATCTATATCGATTTCAAAGGGATGTTGCAGGTCTGGTAGTGAAAGTATTGGGGTTGATCACAAGCACTTATTCAAATCATCGAATTCTTGTTTTTGAGACTAGCCCCACCCAAATTTCACCTTACCACCACCCCTGTTTATTTGGTTGAGGGCCCATGCAATATGGGAGAATCCCAACACGAAACCGCGGTAGAAATTAGCAAGGCCCAAGAAGCGCCGAAGCTCAGTGAGTGTTGTTGGGGCTGGCCAGTCATGGATGACTTGGATCTTGGTTGGATCCACATGTACACCATGCTGATCAATGATGTAGCCCAGGTAATGGACCCTGTCCATGCCAAAGGAACATTTGTCCAAGTTGGTGTATAGCTTGTGCTGCCACAGGGTGTGCAAAACCTGTTGAATATGCTGCAAGTGTTCAGCCCAAGTTTCACTATAAATTAGAATGTCATCTACATACACCACTACAAAAGTGTTGGTGAATGGTCGCAGGATATCGTCCATCATCCTCATGAAAGTTGCTGGAGAATTTTTCAAACCAAAGCACATGACCAACCATTCAAAAAGGCCTTCCTTTGACTTGAAGGTGGTCTTCCATACATCTGTCTGTTCTATCGGGACCTGGTGGTAGCTAGACTTAGATCAATCTTACTAAAGTATTTGGCCCCGTGAGTTGATCAAGGAGGTCATCGATTCAGGGAATCGGGTGCCAGTTTCTGACTGTGATTTTATTTAGAGCCCGATAATCAATACAAAGTCGCCAGGTTCCATATTTCTTCTGTACCAGGACGATTGGCCTCTCGCAAGGTGATGAACTGGGATGGATGTGCCCTCTGTGGAGTAGTTCTTGGATTTTTCACTTGATCTCCTCATTCTATAGCAAAGAGCGGTAATAGACTGGCCCATTGGGCAGCGGTGCACCGGGGGTCAGATTGATGGGGTGCTTGACTTGGAAGTGCAGAGGTACCCCTGTAGGTGAGGAGAAGATATCCAAGTATTCTTCCATGACCTTATCTACCTGCTTCTATTGTGTGGAGAGGTCGGTTGCAAAGACGCTAGATGTGGCTGTGATCTTTCACTTATTCTAAGAGAGAATCATGAAGAAGACAAACTTCCCCATCTGAGAGATGACCTTCCTGCATTGCTTAGCAGAGATCAAGGAAATAGCACTAGGTGGGACTACCTCGGGTATCCTGTACAATTTCCTATTCAAAGTAATAATAACACTACGAGGCCTAGACTCATATACAACATGACATTTCCATAAATAAGGTTGGCCCAAAAGAACATCACAAACTTCGAGAGGAGAAACATCACATAATACCTTGTCTTTGAAGGGCTTGATGTCATACGAAAATCGACACTGTTGGCTGACGCGAAGATTGCTTCCTTAGTGGAGCCATCCAATGGTCTAGGGTTGTGGGTGAGGCGTTGTTGGTAGGGAAAGATGCTTGATGACCTCTATTGAGATGAGGTTCTTCTGGCTATCGCTATCAACGATGAAGTGCAAAGGGGTTCCTTTTACCCACATCTGTGAATGGAAGAGGCACTCTCCTTCTTCTAGATCATCTAGTTCACCAAGCTGGAGCTTGGTGGTAGCAACGGTGGCACTGGGTTCAATGTCAATGATTTATCTTCCCCTTTATGGTTCTGGCTCAGAGTCAGAATCCACATCTAATTCAGAGGCTTTCACTTCGTCCACCAACCACTGCTTTGAGCGATAGTCAACAGTGTTATGCCAAGGGCTCTTATGGAAGTCCCACCACTTCCCGATATCTTTCTTTGTCTTTTCGGTGTCCTTATTTTCTTATTGCTTGGACTGGTTGTCTTGATACTGTCCATATTTTCTCTCTCCTTTGTTTTGTGGGTTAGGGCCGCCCTTTCCCGGATTGGGTTGTGAGGGGTTCCCAGGCCCAAATTTTTGCGTCTTTTTTTTTGATCTTCTGCTCGATTTTGACGACATATCAGTAGGTCGCGCCCAAGGATGAGATGTCCAAAAACTCCATTTCAGTCTAGATGTATCTATGTAGAACACCGCAATACTTGAGCACTAGATGTCGCTCTAAATATTTGATACCCATCTTGGTGTGCAAGGTATGGAAGATATTTATGAAATCTGGCACTGCTTGGTCTCTTTCTTGCCGTAGTGTGGTCCATTTGGTATACATGTCGTCATAAATTATGACAGGGTAGTATTGTTCCTTAATAGCATCCCTGAAGGATTCCCAGGTTTCTATGACTGAAAATAATGAGGTTTCCTCTATTTTATTTTGCTCACAGAAAGTTTCCCACCATTATTTGACATGGGGAACGACTTTGAGGAGTGCAAAAGTAATATTTTCTCTATTTGAAAAGTTATGGATAGAAAAATACCCTTGTAGTAGATTCAACCACTTGTCTACAACATCTGTGTTTATTTGTACCTTGAAGGGGGCGACGCCTTTGTTCGAAGAAGATGCGTCGCCTGTTGGTAGCCACTGAAGGATTTTTGCAAAACTATCCATCATCTCATTCCTTTGTTGCGTGAGGGATTCCTCAATCAACAGTTTGAAAGGATATCATGTCCAGTCATATTTATTTTCTCCTACCATGAGAGGTCGCTTGGGTGTGCGATATCTTCTATCCTTAAGAGAAACAAGCTCAATACCCAACTCTTTGTACTCTAACCTCGTTGGGGACATGCATTAAGACGACAAGGAGAAAACCGCTCTCATACCACTGATCCTGATTTTATGAGCATAACGAAATTAATACATATTATTAACAGGTTCTTAACACAAAATAACATAGATACAATAAAACTTGTTTTCTATTCAATAACGAGATAAGCTGAAACTGTAAAATCCAGCGGAAACAAGCTTTACTGGAATGGTGGCAGCTTATCTCTGAGAAGAGATCTGACAGCTGCGCACATTCACAAGAAGAAGATTAAAATGAGGCTATGAAGGCTTTTTTATAATAAACTAGAATTCCCAAAACCCTAAACATCCAAAAACCTAACCCTAGGAGATGAAGCGCCAAAAGTCATGTGGGCCCCGTTTGGGTAAGTTAGTACATCAACTTCCCGGGGTCATAGCTTTTGCATACAATCTCTGTTTTAGGTGTGTGATAGCCCATTGCAAAGGCATCATCAAGGAGATTCATTTAAGATCTTGATCCCTAAAATCCTTGACTTACGCCCTCAAAATGGCCCCAGAAGTTAAAACTGTTAAAAATAGTAAATTGCCAAAATTGTCAAAAAAATGTTTTGAGCCAGTTGGAAAAGGTGGGTGGCCACCGATATCCATCTGGATCAGTAATTATTTTCCATGGTGATTCATTACACACTACTCTAAAGTAGATATTGAAGCATATCGATCTTAATAGTTAATCGATAAAAAAAAAAGCATGTCAAAATGTCTTAGAAGAAATAATTGTGAGGATTGTAGGTCACTGTAAATAAACATATCATAATCGAAAGGAGTTGCTAAAATATAAAAATTTGACAACTTACTGTTTGGTATGGTGTAGGTAAGACAATTGTTTGTCAGGACAAGGATTTGTCACTATGAATGAAAATGATAGGAAGCTTGCTCGATTAAGAGTGGCATTAGAAGTGAGGGGCGATGGAAAATGTTATTTCCCTTGCTATGATTGCAGAGGCTTGCAAAAAAAATACTTTTAATAATGACAACTCAAAGACATTGTAGGGATAAGGGGCATGCCGAAGGGGGTTATGAATATCGTCCATTGGTAAGAGGATTCAATATTTAATGTATTCTCTGTAATAATCAGTATTTCATGAATTTTAGTAATATTTCTTATCGGGATTTTTATATTTTCTATACACACTAACTTTTCTACGTTGTTTTTAAATATATAGATGATGCCCCCAAAATGTCAATCTCCAGAGAGTTATTTGCCAAGTACTAGCAGAAATACTCCTTTACAGGGTGATGAAGTTCACGATCAGAATATTGAAGTTGTTGATCAAGTTATTAATGATGATATGGATGGAGATAACGTTATTGATTCAAATCAAGAAGATGAGATACATAGATTGATCCAAGACACATTTGCTACAATGGATGAGGATAACCAAGAAGATAGTCATGATGTTGATCCTCTACTGGAGAAGTCACGTCAACCTCTTTATGAAGGCTCAACAACAAATCTTTTATCTACTATATTGTTTTTGGTGAACCTGAAAGTTTTGAATGGTTTATCAAACACATGCCTCACACAGATACTAAGGTATTTAATTTGTTAATTATTTATGCCTGCATGTTCACAAATACTTAAAAGATTCAATTTTTTCCTACATTGCTATTGTTTTCTAATTTGTAAATTAGTATATTGGATGAGATATTGATGATTAATATTGTTTACATTGACTTATTATTTAGAATTTTGTAGATTGTTAGGTGAATTTCTATTACCGACGTCAAATATTTTTCCACACACATATCGAGAAATGTCCTTGATTATGAAAGAAATTGGAATGGAATATCAGGCTATTGATGCATGTCCTAATGATCATATCATATATTATGGACAATATGCATTAGAAAATGAATTCCCACAATGTCAAATAAGTAGATATCGAACCAATAAAGCATCAAAGAAGGTGCCTCACAAAGTTCTTCGTTATATTCCGATAATTCCATGTTTCCAGCGGTTGTTCAGATGCCAAAGTATAGCACAGTTTATGGATTTCCATGCAAATAATAGAACTTGAGACAATGTTCTTCGAATGCCTGCAGATGGTTCTGCATTGAAGTACATCGAAGAAAAGTGGTCAATTTTTAAAGAAGAACCTCGTAATGTTAGACTTATGTTGGCAACTGATGGTGTCAATCCATTTGGATAGCTTCGTTGGAAATGATTTTTCCAGGTATTTAATTATCTTTTTTTTTTTTCTTTAAAGTATGAAAAAATATTTAATTTATTTGTTTCTTGCATGGTAATTATTTCTTTTATATATAACGAAATCTAGATAAGTATAATTAATCATGCAGTGTGTTGAACCAATTAGGTAGGTACCAGGTTAAAGATATGAACGCATATATTGAGCCTCTTATCGATGAGTTGTTGAAGTTATGGGTTGGCATCACTATGTATGACATCTCTAGACCAATAAGGAAAAAATGATTTCAATTCCATGGAATACTATCATGGACAATTCATGATGCTCCCAGGTTAACACATTTTTGTGGTATATTGTTACTTTATTTTGTGATTTAATATTATATATATTTATTGAAAATATCATGCATTATTTTAAATTGTAACTCTAATTTGATGCTACATTAATTCATATCTCTTGTAGGTCTTCAAACAAAGGGTAAATTTGCATGCCCAGTTTGTGGTCCGAGGATAAAATCTCGTCATTCAAGGAGTTTAGGAAAGGAAGTGTTTAGATAGTATAGGCACTTTCTTCCTAAGAACCATAGTTATTGAACTACAGACAAAGAAAATTTCAATGGTAAAGAAGAAAATGGAAAAAAAACACGAAGAATGACACCTCGCCTATGGAAGTTGGAATATATTAGAAATCGTCAAGGTACACAAATTATTTATGTATGACATATTATATAAATCTTTGGTTAATTTCATTTTGTCCCATTAATTAGTGTTAATTTCAATTTGTTGATGTTTCATGAATGTCGTTAAGGCACGAATGGGCTTCCAGGAGGAATGAAAAGTTACCCAATGCAATTCAGTAGATTTCCATACTATGAGCACCTACAAATAGTTCATTTGTTTGATACAATGCATATTGGGAAGAACATAATAAAATTGTTATGGCGAATATTAGATGGAAGGACTGACAAAGAGAGAACTAGAAATATTTGTTATGACATACAGGAAGCTAATCATGCATTGCTAAGTGTTATTATTAATTATAATGGTGACGGTCGTGAAAATAATACTAGTCTTCCTTGGTTATTGATGGAGCAACAGAGCAATATTGTAAAAGAGGTCATTCGAAAAATTAGGTTTCCGACGGGGTTTTCGTTGAACATACAAAATATCTTAACGAAAAAAGGTGATTTTGGTGGCGTTAAAACACATGACTGACATTCATTCATTAAGTTAATTAGTATGTTATCATATATTTCCTTATTGGTACGCATTTTTTGGAAACAAATAATAATTATTTGTTTTTTGTTACAGTATGTTCTACCTTTATCTCTCCCAGACGACTTTGACAACAACATAAAACAAATTATTTATGTACTTGGAAAATACATGA
>ML818134.1:54575-82958 GCA_009831015.1 Picea engelmannii
AACAAATAATAATTATTTGTTTTTTGTTACAGTATGTTCTACCTTTATCTCTCCCAGACGACTTTGACAACAACATAAAACAAATTATTTATGTACTTGGAAAATACATGAGGTAAGTATTCTTTTATAAGGAAAATGTACTTCTTATGTGATTTGTAGTGGAACTTATTGACATATTATGTTTTATCTGCAAATTTATGTATGCCTTGATATTATTTTATTGCATCGACATTTTTAGGTGGCTATCATCAAAAGAAATCCATAAAGAATATATAAGGTATTGGAAGAGAGAAATTCCCCGACTAATGTGTCAAATGAAATAGTATCTACCTCCAACATTTTTCAATGCACAAGGACACTACCTCATACACCAATTTGAGGAGATTGAATTATGTGGTCCAGTACACACAAGGTCGATGTGGATGGTGGAGAGGCATTTGAAGTCACTGAAGGATTTTCTTAGACAAAGAGCACATCTGAAGGGTTCTATGCTTGAGGGATATATGGTATATCAATGCATGGTGTATATTAGTCAATATATACCTAAATTAGCAGAAAATATGAATCTGCCTCGCATTTGGCATCTCGAATCCATCAACAAATTTGAAGGGGAGGTCCTATTGGGGAAAGGTAAAATGAGGACTATGAAAGGTAATTATTAGATGTTGACATAGATTTAATATATTACACATTTCTTAAATTATTCCTTTATTAACAATGGCTAATTAATGATATTAAATTGTTATGCTATCATATAGTTTCTCGAGAGCGGGATGCTTTACATTTATACATTGCAAACAACCTTGATTGGATGGAGCATTGGATAGAATATACTGAAGAATACTTTGATAGTTTATCATGGGAAGGGGTGAGTAAGATGATTAAAACAACGCATCATCATCGAGATCAATTTCCTGATCTTACATCAAGGGAAGTTGATTTAGCCTTTGGTTTAAAAGATAAACATGAAAGTTAATTTTTTTACCCACATTTTCCTAGTTTTTTCCCAATTTTTCAATCTATTTGGTTTTTTTAATTTTTGAAATATATATTTACTAAGTCCTATATGAGGTTTATTAATTGGCAATGCATTTCTTACTTGTTGTCCATGTTGCAAAAGGCTATGTGGTGTAATGGTCATAAATTTCGTATCAAAATGTTGGATGATAAGATGAAAATCTCAGATTGTGGGATAACTGCAGTGTTTAAGGTCACCAACATTTCCTCTAGGAGTTATAGAAATATGAAAGAAACTGAGAATAGGTACTATGGCCATTTGGAGGATATAATTGAGTGTGATTTTAATTCCTTTAAAATAGTTTTGTTTGAGATTAAATGGTACAGGCTACAGATCCTTGAACATGATCCTGAAAGAACTGTTATTGAGCATGATAATGGATTTACCATGGTTAATACAAGGGCATTTGAACCGGGTATAGAGCCTTATGTTCTTCCAAGTCAGTGTGAGAAAGTATTTTACTCAGAGGTACATGGTAAAGCAGGTTGTTCATATGTTGTTAGATATGATGCAAGAGGAAGACCAATAAAGTATAATCATGTAGCCAAGGATGAAGATAATAACGAGGAAGAAGATCATGATTATGCATATCAGGATCATGTGGCTAATGTAGTCGATGTGTCAGACGAAGAAGTTGAAGAAGTTGATCATCCAAATGTAGGAGACGATGATATCGATAATTATACTAGCGGAAATGATGTTGATGATGATGTTTATAGGAATGAGACTTTCACCAATATCGATTTTGAACCAGATCCTGATACAAATGTTACGCTGGATGATGAAGAAGATGATTGATATTTAATTGTTGAAAACAAGAGGTATGTGTTTATATCTTTTATATGATCGTTATATGTTTTTATTTTGTATAATATATTATATGATACATGTTCTTTAGAATTTCAAATTAGGTAATATGGGGAAATTGAGAGTGATGTGGGGGTGGAGGGGGCATAATTAAAGCTTCCACCTCAACGTGGTTGCCCCTTTTTAGTAGAGAATTAACTATTCTAGAAACCAAGAGAAGCTCTGCACGACTGTTCCTAATCATACCAACCATGTAGGTATGTCCATCATCAATTCAAACTGTGAAAGGGGCTGTTATCCACAAATTTGGTTATTGTGATGATGTCATGATGATGTCATGATGATGGAAAATCAATCTCTTTACCAAGAACACTTTCCTGAGAAAAGTTACAGTTGTCTTCTTCCAGAATTCATACTTTGAAACATGTTTGCAGGCTGCTTATACATTCACCTGCGGGAATGCCTGTTTCCCGCAGGCTACCTTAAGCTGGGGTGCGAACTTCTCACACTGTACTCATGGTTAGGGTGCAGACATGATTTTAAAGGGGAAAAAGATAAAGATCTCGAATCTTCTAGAAGGATGAGTTGGCTTTCGAGTGGTTATTCAAGTACTGTCATTCCAAATATCTTGGGATCATTCCCTATCCAAGTAACTAATCTATCTCTTCCTATATATTGAGGAGATTGCTCATGGAAAGGGTTAAGCAAGAAGAAGTTCAACTAGCAGCAAGTTAGCAAGAGTTTGATTAGAGAATTAGTGCAAGACTGTATGGAGGACTGATGCTACAGCAGCAAGGGACAACAACAAGGTCATCACATGTGGTTGATTTTCTTCATACATGAGCAAGTGTGTGTGTCAGAGATAGAAGCCATCGAAAGGGGACCTATGACATCAAGGATCAGGTTGTAAGTTTCTCTTTCAATTAATTCAATACAGTAATATGTCCCTTTCCCATAAATATGATGTCACTTTATTACATAACTCCTTGATCATATGTATAGACTAGTCATTGAATATCTTAACTTGTCTTTACTTCGATTGGTTCGTTTTGTTGTGATCTGGACGGGACGAGAGCATTGAAGAAAAGCTTGGAACAACAAAGATCTAAGGAAAGCATTCATAAGGTATGTCCACGGCCCTTATCTCTTAGTTCATTCAATAGGCTAGATCTAGGGAAAGTGTATTATTCTGTCCTATTTTGTTCTAGATACCAGGTGGATCTAGGGAGATCGGTTTGTGTCCGCACTTACGGATTTATCCAATAACAGGGGCCAACATTGAAATTTTTTCAAACTGTTTCTGAATGCATTGAAATTTGACATGGATGGACTATTTGCATGCCTTAACGATATAGGAGGGTTTTCTGGACTCAAATTTGACTCACACACCCACTTTCTTCCATCATCAATTCATCATGTAAACCATAAACCCTAATTTAGTGGAGTCATCGATTTGTGATCGGGTTTTAGTGTTCCTATTGAATGGATGCATTGTTGTTGACATGGAATATGTACCTTCTTAATTTTCTTCCTTCACTTGATGTGGGTCTGGTCATTCCTAGCCTTGAATTGAAAGTCGCCCCTAGTCTTAGTCATCGCCCTTCATGACAGTTGTCACCCAACGATCATTATATCACAAGGTTGGAGGCATATAGGCATTGGGATCATGAGGCTTTATAACCCTACAGTAACAAGAGACATTAATTGAACTTTGACTAGATTGAAAGGTGCATGCAATTGAAAATACTAACAACCCAAAAATAAAAGGGATCAATACACAAACTGTCAATGAGAGGTGATTTGGCCGTGGTGTGTAGGAGTAGGCCTAGCACCTTCAAAATTATCATTCTCCAAATATATTATACAAATTTTATAAGGAAATTGTATTAGGACTAGACACGGGAAACAATGACCTGTGAATGGGGCCAACGTTGAAATTTTTTCAAATTGTTTCTGAATGCATTGAAATTTGACATGGATAGACTATTCGCATGCCTTAATGATATGGAAGGGTTTATGGACTCAAATTTGACTCACACACCCACTTTCTTCCATAATCAATTCATCATGTAAACCATAAACCCTAATTTAGTGGAGTCATCGATTTGTTGGGTTTTAGTGTTCCCATTGAAAGGATGCATTGTTGTTCACATGGAATGGGACAACACATGTACCTTCTTAATTTTCTTCCTTCACTTGATGTGGGCTTGGTAATTCCTAGCCTTGAATTGAAAGTTTCCCCTAGTCTTATTCATCACCCTTCATGACAGTTGTCACCCAATGATCATTAGATTACAAGCTTGGAGGCATATAGACATTGGGATAATGAGTCTTTATAACCCTAAAGTAACAGGAGACATTAATTGAACTTTGACTTGATTGAAAGGTGCATGCAATTGAAAATACTAACACCCCAAAACTAAAAGGGATCAATACACAGACTGCCAATGAGAGGTGATATGGTCATGGTGTGTAGGAATAGGCCTAGCACCTTAAAAATTATCATTCTCCAAATATCGTATAAAAATTTTACAAGGAAATTGTACTAGGACTAGACATGGGCAACAATGACCTATGAATGGGGCCAACGTTGAAATTTTTTCAAACTGTTTCTGAATGCATTGAAATTTGACATGGATAGACTATTCACATGCCTTAATGATATGGGAGGGTTTATGGACTCAAATGTGACTCACACCCACTTTCTTCAATCATCAATTCATCATGTAAAACATAAACCCTAATTTAGTGGATTCATTGATTTGTTAGGTTTTAGTGTGCCTAGTGAATGGATGCATTGTTGTTGACATGGAATGGGACAACACATGTACCTTCTTAATTTTCTTCCTTCACTTGATGTGGGCCTGGTCATTCCTAGCCTTGAATTGAAAGTTGCCCCTAGTCTTAGTCATCACCCTTCATGACATTTGCCACCCAACGATCATTAGATCACAAGGTTGGAGGAATATGGCCATTTTTATCATGAGGCTTTATAACCCTATAGTAACAAGAGACATTAATTGAACTTTGACTTGATTGAAAGGTGCGTGCAATTGAAAATATTAACACCCCAAAACTAAAAGGGATCAATACATAGACTGCCAATGAGAGGTGATATGCACCTTCAAAATTATCATTCTCCAAATATATTATACAAATTTTACAAGGAAATTGTACTAGGACTAGACACGGGCAACCGTGACCTGTGAATGGGGCCAACGTTGAAATTTTTTCAAACTATTTCTGAATGCATTGAAATTTGACATGGATAGAATATTCACATGAATTAATGATATGGGAGGGTTTCTGGACTCAAATTTGACTCACACACCCACTTTCTTCCATCATCAATTCATCATGTAAACCATAAACCCTAATTTAGTGGATTCATCGATTCATTGAGTTTTAGTGTTCCTAGTGAATGGATGCATTGTTGTTGACATGGAATGGGACATTAACTGAAATTTGACTATATTGAAAGGTGTGTGTGCAATTGAAAATACTAAAAACCCAAAACTAAAATGGATTAATACACAAACCAAGGAAATTGTACTATGACTAGACACGGGCAACAGTGACCTGTGAATGGGGCCATGGGCTTACAATTAAACCTCCCAAACTTCTTCACTATCTCAACTGTGTACTTCTCATGACTTGGGAATATCTCACCATTAAAATTCTTGTAGTATAGGTTAGTATCAAAAACACTTATTTTGAATCCAAAACTCATAAGGTGTCTTGTTTAGGGGAAGACTTGAAAATTGGGGTCATTTATTTGACCAATTAGTGAGATCATGAAGGTAAGCATGGGATAAATCATAAAAAACATAGAACATTACACACTAAAGGTATAAAATGATAGGTTAATGTGCCCCCAATGTAGTGAACATGGTCTTTCATTATTAGAATGTCAAATCTAGATTTGATTATACCCTAAAAACCCCATACATGAGGGATAGGGCCTCATCTATTGCACATGCATCATGACTTGGTTTATGAAGGGGGTAGGGAAGTTGTATTTTCGGCAGGCCTATTTCAAATCATGTAAATCAATGCACACGTAAATGATACCATGTTTTTGGTTTACATGGATTGGGTTGGATACCCAGGTTTCTTTCAAGCAAGCCTAGTTCAAATCATGAAAATCACTACACACATGAATGGTGCCATGTTTTTTTGTACAAGTATGTTGGATACCCATGAGGTATATGAAATTGGGTAAACGGATTTTACTTTATGAACTTTATAAATCTCTTATTTGATGGACATGTCTTTTAAGGGGTGTACAGATCTTTGTTTCTATCGGATAAGGCGTATGTCGATCCATGTTTTGATGTAATGCTCAATGATGGTGAAATATAGTTTAGGATATTTTAAACAATACCAATTAAATATGTTGCAAAACTCTTGGAAATATATTTTCACTAGAATATTACTTTAGGGGGATATGCAGCTCCTAAGAGAATGTTATCAATAACACGAAGTGTAACAGAGATATCCACTTTGATAGTGGGTGAAATGTTAGCCATATTTTCTTCCTTAAATGCATTAGGGATTTTTATGGGATGTTTAATCCAATCAACATGACTAAGAGGGATAGAACATGTGTCCTTGATTGTGAATTATCTAGGTGAGGTAGTTTGGGTGCATGCATCCTACAGGAGAAAAAAGAATCTATGACACATTGTATCCCATGTATAGTAGGGATAATGCATGGCCTTTAGTATGTCTTCAAACTTGCATGTGAGGAGAGAAAACGAGGAGAACACATGAGGAGAGTCAAGGAGGGAACATGAGAGTCGAGGATAGATGAGGAGAGAACACCATGAGTAGATCTGAGGAGATCACAGAAGGAGTAACTCCCCAAACCCTGACATCTGCGCAAGGGCACATTGGAGAAGGAGATCAAGGGCGGAGGATACTGAGCTAGAAGGCATGCATAGGAGACTGAGCTAGAGGGCACACTATGAGCAAGCTTGAGAATGGTGAGTGGTAGTTCCACCAATCCCACCCAGAATTTTTGCATTGAGATATGGTTTCGCCAAGTTGCCTCTATTTTTGTTCTCCCCTTGTCTACCAAAAAAAAAACATGTTTTGTTGTGTGGATCTTGGAAAGGTCAAGTTCAATCTCATTCAACCCCCCTCTCTGCCCTGGATGCAAGAAAAAAAATAGAACGTACACATGTCTGTCATCCAAAATGGACCCTGCAGCCTTCTCCTCCTCACTATTCTCATGATCCAGGTCTGTCCACATAGGCATTGTTTACATAGGTGTTGTCTACAACATTCCATTTTGTCCCATTGGATCTTGGACAATGAGACATCACAAAAAAATATGTATTTTTTCCATAGCATTCTCTATAGAATAAAAAAAAATCTAGAAGCATTCCATAGTGTTCTTCATAAAAGTCTGGTCCTTATGAATAATATGAAAGAGTTGTATGTAGAGTTGTACCAACTATCCAACTCCATGTTTTGGGATTTGAATTCCTTTGATAAGATCTTGACCAACCCCACAATAAATGAGATAATCTAGGGCCTTTACTGCCATTTAAAAAAAGACTTTTGTTGGATGGACCCTAAGTGTCCCATATCCTATGATTCACACTTGTTGATAGGCAGGAAGACTGAGGCTTTGCAGAGTGTCTCAGAAGCGTAGAGGAAAAATTTCCCAAAGTCCATGGCCTTGATCATGTCTATATTTGAGGCTCATTCGATCATGTCATAAGATTTCCCAAAAATCAATCTCAATGAAGAGGGTGTTGAAATCAAGGAAAAATTTGAGGGCATTCCATAACTTTTTCCCGTTCAATAAATATCACAGACAACCTTCCATCCAAATTCAACAAAATTGAAACCCATTTTTGAGAGTTGTTGGTGCCTCATCCTATCACTGATGGCAACGTTAGGAAATCTGGAGACATCGTTGGGGGCCTCGGGAAGACTTATCTTTTACTCTTAACAGCTTGCCCACCCTGAAATCATCTCAACCAGAGATAGGGTCCAGCAGTTGGAAGAGCATTGCACATCTTGCAGTGTTCGGTGCACCCTCGACGGCCCTTGAAAATATGGAGGACCGAGTATCGTCCATGCCCGGTCGTACTCATAACTGCATTAGGTCTCCAAGGTGAACAACCTCTGGTCTCCAAGGTGAACAATATAGTTAAGGGAAGTCGGCAAAATGGATTCATAACTTTGGGAAAAGGATTGGCTCTGAGGACTGGGCCTAGGGGTCTACGTCCTCAACCCGTGGGCTATCGACAATCTTCCCGTGGCACTGTCAATGATTAATGCTACCTCCTTTTGAATGGTAGTGCAACTAATTAATGCTACCTTCTTTCGAATGGTAGAGCACCACTTATCATTCATGATCCAACACATAGTAGTCAAGAATCCCATCCATTTCTAATTGTTGGGCTCTAAAGATGTCCTAAAAACAACCTTAGTTTAACATTAATTTATCAACCTGAGGATTCGTCTTCTATTTCAAGAATATCAGCAAAGTCTATGCAGATAGCTCGTAGAGGATAAAATCGTGTATCAAATCTGATTTTAACAACAATCAAGTTACTCACACATTCATTAAGTTTCTAAAGCTAAGATCCTACTGAACATGATTTAAATCTAATCTATAATGTGTTATGAATTGAAGGCATGAATTAAATTGCTGAATTGATCTAATTAAGGGACAAGAATTGAATCTGATATTAAAGGCATGAATTGATCTAATTAAGAAATAGGAATTGGATCTATAAAAAAAAGTTGACCTATTGATGACTATCTAATCTGCTGGAAAGAAATAACTAAATACTATAAGTTGAGACAGAAAAGTAATTGAACAACAAATGCTAACTAAGTAGAAGGAACAACAAATGCTAATTAAGCAAAAGAAACAACAAATGTTAATTTAACGGAAAGGAAAAGAAAATACTAATTTAGTAGTGCAACTAATTAATGCTACCTCCTTTTGAATGGTAGTACAACTACTTCTTCTTTTAGCTTTTAGAAGTGCTTGGGGCATTTATTGAGGTGTAATTTCTAGCAGTCTTTATGTGTCACTTTCTCTCACAAGACTTGTAATACATGGTGGGAGGTGTTGTTTCTTATGTCATTGCTACAATCTTCTTTGCAACCCACTTCTTATTCTTCCCATAAATGACACCTTGAACCACCACAAATGACCTCTCGAAGGCATCCTTTGCCAATTAGGTATATAGGTAACACTAACATTATTGAGCACTAGGTATGGATCTCGGGGCCTTGACATGGTCAAGGGAGGAAACATGAACTTTAGGCCTTAAAGGAAGCTTTCAACAAGCCAAGGCCAATAATGATGCCTCGTATAACCACACAAGGCCTTATGAGGGTATTCCAACCTATGGTTGGGGATGTCAGTGCCACTAGGTGTTTTTGAGTAGTAGGTATGTGTCTCAAGGTCTTGGAAATGATATAGGGAAGAAGGCCATGCCTTAGGTTCTAAATAAATATTTGAGTCATCTAGAGCCATAAACAATGCCTCAAAGTACCACACATAAACTCCAAAGGGGTATCCTTGGCCTCAACTATATGAAACTTTATGCAATTATATGCAACTATGCAACTATATGCAACTTATGCAACTATATGCAACTATGCAACTATATGCAAATATGCAACTTATCCAACTATATGCAACTATGCATCTATATGCAACTTTATGAAACAATGCAACTTATGAAACTATGAAACTTATGAAACTATATGCAACTTTATGCAACAATGCAACTTATGCAACTATATGAAACTAACTACAACTATGCAACTATATGCAACAATGAAACTTATCATGTTTTATAGTGACAATATGAAACTATATGCAACTTTATGCAACACTGAAACTTATGCAACTATATGCAATTATATGCAACTTATGCAACTATATACAACTATACGCAACTTTATGCAACAATGCAACTATATGCAACTATATTGCAACTATATGCAACTGTGTTGGTACCAAAAACGGATATTGGCATGATAACTTATCTTCTTGTTTTAACGAGTGTAGGTACCACCAAATAGGTATCTGTCAGATCTATCTTCCTCGAGTGATGATCAAAATATACTAAGAGAGGTTGAAAGTGAGATGCGTTGTACTAGATCTACCGGTTCTAGATCAACTAGATCTAAAAAGGTAAGAAAAATATTTTGTATACGCATGCAATTTTTTATTGCCAATGGAGGGTCATGTAATTATGATGTTGAGAGAATAGGTGATATTGAGTTTCCCTTGAGGTATAAACATCTAGTGCAACGATGGGCACCTAAGGAGCTACCTGAAGTGGACACAGATTTCTTCATTGATGGGAGGATGTATCGCATTGCTCCTTCGTCCTTACATGGATTGGGGTTATTTTCAATGTATGGCATAAAGGTCGGCTATGGAACTATAGCTGAAATGATGGAGTATGTCGGACCATTATACAAATACAATCACTGGCTGATGTTGGTCTGATATACGCAAAGTATGGGGAGATACGGAGTTGTCGCAAATTATATACAACTAGTAGATAACAATCAAAATAAAGGGGCAACTATGTATATTTATGGAAGACCAAAATCTATTGGAAACATTGTGGGATTTATAAATAGTACACGAACAGTGACAACAACTAAGAAACCGAATTGCATATTTGAGGGACGCGAAGGAAATCGTATATTTGTATGTGCAACAAAAACAATAGTTCCAGGTGAAGAGTTGTTGATCGATTACAACTTAAATAGAATAGATGGAGGGGGTGTGACTATGGGGGTAAATATATTACATACCATTCAACTCAACCTTTGATCAATCAATTTTTTACTACATATATTTCATTTTTCATTATTTATTTTCTGATATTACTGCAATATTTCATTTTTTTAATCTTGCAATTATTTTCATAACTCTTGTTGATTAATTTATTGTGTCAACATCTATCCAGGGTGACCATGAAATATCACAGGCTACATATGTCCAGGGTGACCGTGGAAAGGCACCCACTCTGCCTCAACATGTAAATGTTAAATACAATAACAACTTATGACTACAACAACTAAATTTCAGAAATTTCATTTTTTTTTTTTCTGATATTACTGCAATATTTCATTTTTTTAATGTTACAGGTGAAATTCATAACTTTTATTGATTGATTTATTGTGTCAACTTCTATCCAGGGTGACCGTGGAAAGGCACCTGCTGTGCCTCAGTAGGTAAATGTTAAATACAGTAACAACTTATGACTACAACAACTAAATTTCTGAAATTTTGTTATTTTTTTTTTCTGATATTACTGCAATATTTCATTTTTTTAATGTTACAGGTTCATAACTTTGATCGATTTATTTATTGTGTCAACTTCTATCCAGGGTGACTGTGGCAAAAAATCACCTACTACATCTGTCCAGGGTGACCATGGAAAGGTACCCACTATGACTCAACAGGTAATTGTTAAATATAGTAACAACTTATGTCTACAACAACTAAATTTCTGAAATTTCGTTATTTTTTTTCTGATATTACTCCAATATTTCATTTTTTAAATGTTACAGGTGAATTTCATAACTTTTGTTGATTGGTTTATTGTGTCAACTTCTATCCAGGGTGACCATGTCCGAAAATCACCCACTACATATGTCCATGGTGATCATGGAAAGGCACCTGCTGTGCCTCAACAGGTAAATGCTAAATACAGTAATAACTTATGACTACAATAACTAAATTTCTCAAATGTTAAAGTTCATCTCATTAATTTTATTCATCAATGTATTGTGTCATGGTCAATATGGGAAGGATCCCACTGAGGATATTGATGAGGATGAAATATTTTTTTCCACTGACCCAATGACAAATGTAACGAATGCCTTGAAGAAGGCTAACATAGAATATCTAGGTTTTCTTAGCAAAAGACCCCTGCCACATGAGGACAGGGAAAGAATTGTAGAGTTGCAAAATACAATAATTAACTTAGAGGTAAGTGGCATCTTCACATATTTTTATCAACTATGATAATTTCATATCCGTTTTTTTGTTTTATATTTTCTATATGATCTGATAAAGTAAAGTTTTCCGTTTGTAGGATTTTTTAAACCCCATGCGTTGGGAACCTGTCGATCTTGCAACTGCTATAGGTAGCAGTGATGGTCCAATGCAAAAAAAATATCGACATAGCAAAGTGCAAGTGAGGATTTTTGAGCCTCCTGAGGTTCCCCTCGAATCCATTGATGAGCACAATGATTTTGACCGGCATGAAACACCAGAGCATGATGAGCCAGAGCCTGGGACTCCACATGACTCCTGAGAGGAAGGTATTGTAGATGGAGAGGAAACTATTCTGCATGGAGCAAAATGAATAAAAAGCAATGGATCACGAGATGTCACCTTTCTGGTGGATGATGCATCTGTTCCGATCAAGATTCAAAAGATTGCAGGTAATTGTTAATTAATTGATTCATTTTTTTCATGAAATTGAAATGGACATTCATTGAGATTATTATAAATTAATGGATAACACATTTCTGCAGGAAACAATGTTTTCTATAGAAACTTAAATGAAAAAGCATTGGAGCTATTTGGCTCCACCAATCACACACGATGGAATGGCCAAGATAGTAAAAATAAATATGATTTAATATACCACATGGTAAACGTGTTCAACAACACTTTCAACAAGAAAGTGGTTACAAAGTTAGTCGGGGAGAATTTAAAATATACCAGGGCCTAGTATAGGGAGAAATTGCAATTAGACCTCAATCACGAGAGCCCTCTCATGGTTCCAGAGAAAGAGTGGAAGGCACTAATAGAGGATGCAAAGGAGAACTTGTTTAAAAAATAAGGAATACATCCACGGGTTGGTCAAGCAAGGTACAACACATGTCATATTATCAGTGAAATATGATCATTTATGTTTTTCTTTCCTGTTTTAAGTAACAATTCCGATATCTATTTTTTTTCAAAAATTCCATATGTAGGCAGACACCTCCAAAGCAACCAAGGACAAAGTGGAAAAACACGACCAGCATAAACTAGGCCAGGGTGGCTATGGAAAACTAAAATCTCGAATAGTAAGATTTAAATGATTAACTGTGGTTAATATTTATTTAACAGTAGCGAACAAATATATGTTTTTGTTATTGGTATTTTTAATGATGTTATGCATTGCAGTTAAATATGTTCGACACTTCTGCCATCGAGGAGGACCTAAATATTGGTTACAAGCATGGTTTTAAAAGTGTGATTGGATATAGAAAAATCTTGTGTCAAACTCCTATCTCCCGAGCCATGCATGTAAATCAAATGAATAAGGAAACCACATTAGCATGCTTGTAAAGTCTATTCATATTTTATTATATCACCCTTAACTAAGTATTTATGTTTGTTTCCAAGCAATAGTGCTACCACAGTAGTGAATCTAGAGGTATTCAGCAGACACAACGTCATACAAGGGTGCACATGTCCAATGATAGTGTAGAGCAGAGTACCCATTCTGGTATGTATGCTTCAGAATTAGAAATATTTACTATGATTGTAGATATTTATTTCCTGACTTATACTTATATATTGTCTTCTCAAAATTGAAGAGAATGTAGCTTAGGAGGGTGAACTGTGAGAGGAACCAAGTGGACAAGAAATTAACGCACCAACTGTTACAACTACACATACAAGTAAAGAGCAATAGTGTAATTAATGTTAATCAAAATAATGAATTGGTTATTTCAATTATATTTCAACATATTGATACTTATATATTATCTTCTCAAAATTGAAGAGCATGTAGCTCAAGAGGGTGAACTGCGAGAGGAACCAAGTGGACAAGAAATTAACGCACCAAATGTCACAGCTACACATACAGGTAAAGAGAAATAGTGTAATGTTAATCAAAATAATTAAATAGTTATTTCAATTATATTTCAACATATCGATATGATAATTTTTGTTGTTGCAGTTCATGACACTGAACAAATGCCTCGACGCCCTTCTCAGTGACGTACCATAAGTATGGTACATGAGTGCACACAAACAATAGAAGGATAGGGCGCACGAAATACAATGTCCTTGGATGATTATGATACGTCCCCAATTGTCAATTTTATGAATGTGAAAAAACATAAATCAAAGAAAAATTAGATGAATAAATTCATGACTCGTATTTGGATGTTTATCGATGTTTATATGTTCATATGCTTCAATGATTTTATGTTCATATGATTTGATGACTATCCTAGTTATGCATGAATGTCTATATATTTTCTATATAAAGAAAATCATTTGTTGGGTATGGGGAATTGAGAGCGATGTGGGGGGGGGAGGCGCCATATGAGCTTCCACCTTCACGTGGTTGGACTTGTTCAGTAGAGAATAACCTATTCTCAAAACAAAGATAAGCTCATTAATGTATGCGACCACTTAATTTTTTTCTATAGTATTTTACATAACTAAATGCATGTTTATTTTCTTATTAATTATTTACTCATATAAAGAATTTGTCTTTTATGATTCATGTAGGTCTTGGTGATAGAAATGCATCTCGTGGAAAAATATTATCAAGTTGTATGGGATAATGGATCTGGCGAAAGGACAATGAAAAGGTAAGGGTTTTGATGTGTTTTTAAAGTAGGCTTTATACTAGTAAAAGTTCACAATCCTCATGAAAGGATATAATTGCATTTTGGGTAGACAAGCATCAATTGTTTTAACAAAGTATGAATCATAAACTGTGGGAAAAACCTTTTTTTGTATTCTTACATTGACCAATACAACTATAACATATTTTTTAGTACAAAATCTTAACCACACACACACACACACACGCACACATATGAACCCTAAGTAAACAAATGATAGAAGATAAAGGGAGAATATGTACTGATAGGAGTGAATGAAGATAATAATATGAATAATGGAGTGGAGATTGCACTCTAGCCTTGAATAGAATGATACTTGCATCCAACATGTCTCATTGTAATGTATGTTGTGATAGTTGTGTCTTCTTACTATAATGTATGTTTCTATGTCCATCATGGAATTCTTAGAGCACCACCTATCATTCATGATACAACACATAGTAGTCAAGAATCCCATCCATTGCTAATTGTTGGGCTCTAAAGATGTCCTAAAAACAACCTTTGTTTAACATTAATTTATCAACCTGAGGATTCATCTTCAATTTCAAGAATATCAACAAAGTCTATGCAGATAGCTCGTAGAGGCTAAAATCGCGTAGCAAATCCGAGTTTGTCAACAATCAAGTTCCTCACACATTCATTAAGTTTCTAAAGCTAAGATCCTACTGAACAAGATTGAAATCTGATCTATAATGTGCTATGAATTGAAGGAATGAATTAAATTGTTGAATTGATCTAATTTAGGGACAAGAATTGAATCTGATATTAAAGGCATGAATTGATCTAATTAAGAAACATGAATTGGATCTATAAAAACAAGCTGACCTATTGATGACTGCCTAATATGCTGGGAAGAAATAACTGAATATTGTAAGTTGAGACATAACAGTAATTGAAAAACAAATGATAACTAAGTAGAAGGAACAACAAATACTAATTAAGCAAAAGAAACAACAAATGCCAATTTAACAGAAAGGAACAACAATTGCTAATTTAATTGAAAGGAACAACACATGTGAAAATGAGAGGAACTATCAAGCAGTAAACTACATCAATTGGAATCTAGAATAGCAATCGACAACATTCAAAGAAAAGCATCTATCTTCTACAAGCAAACAATATCAAAACATTAACACACTTATGCATTATTGTAACGATGATAAAAAGGATTTAAAGTTCGAAAAAGAAATCAAACTGATAAAATACAGATTAAGACAATAACTCCTTCAGACTAGGCCCTCGGTCCTCATAAGCACTTCTACTAGGAACTCAGTATACAAAAATGATGGAAAAGCTCAAAATCTTTATTAATTCCATAATTGAGACAACATTTACAGAAACTGTTTGCACAAAGTAATTCTGGATTCTGAATGCTTAGATACAATTCTTCGATTATTCTTTCTAGGATTCACTACTCTTTATATATTACAAAATATGGGTAAATAAAGCTATCTTGAGGATCGAGAGATCCTCGGGATCGCTATTACTATTTTTGAAGTTTACAAAATAGAGAACTAATCTCTCTTAAAACTTCTTTACGCTCCATATATTTAGCCTCCAATAGCTTGCGCGTCTTTGAAATCTCTTTTGCTATCATGAGTTTACCAAGATTTACCCATTCCCGTAACAAAATCAAACAATTCCAACCATACTTTAGAATTTATGAACTTCAACTCAATGATAGTTCTAGAAGACATTTTAGTCATTTCCTATCCTATTTTATTCCTAAGTAACATAAAATTCAGTCAAGATGATGTCATAAATCATGGAAATGAGGAGAATATATGTACCTTTTCATAACCCAACATACCCCCCAAATATCCTTAGCTAAGTTCTTACATGTCCTCATGCAAGCTAAGTTCTTACATGCAAAGTAGTGATGATGTAAGGAGGAAAAGTTGGTTCACCAGGTGCCCTGAACCCATTCTTTCTTCTGAGTTCACCAAAAGCAATGTCTTCCCTCTTTTTATTAATTTGATAATCTCTCTGGTAATCCTCTAGAGGAAACCAACTAAGAGGGGGATTATATCTACACCCAATCTAGATAGGTCCTTCCTCCTAGATCATTCTAGCATATCTTTCTGTTCTGAAAGTGGCTTCAAAGAAGTTCTTGAAATCGAAGGGCTCTCTAACCCTTACTTCAACTGGGGAGACATCCCATCTTAACTTGGAGCCAACAAGAGCTTCTTCTTTGAGTTCCCTAAAATATGTTATGCATGATCGTATAACCTATTGATGAATAGGACCTAAATAAATTTTCACTCCTTCCCTTTTCATGAATGTCCTATGTCGCATGATAGCTGGAAAAGACTTTGGTGGTTCCCCCTTGAACCAGAGATCTAACCCATTTTATCTCTTCATGAAATGTTTGTGGGCCTTAGCCCACCTGACTTGATTTTTAGTGAAGGATAGGAATGCTTGCAATTGGATGTCCCCAATAAAGGGACTAAGATTATCTCTACTGTTGTCTTCCAAAATGAAATTATGGAAGTACAGTTCACACAGGAAATATTGTACTTTCTCTTCATGCTCCCTAAAACAAGACACAAACTCAGAGATAGTGGTGAATTTAATCGGTTTACCTGCTCAAATAGCTTTCACCCTAAAAAACAAGTAGCGTTATAATAAAAACAAATTATAATTGGTAGCAGGAGCTCTACAATCTATTTCATCCATGTAGATATCACACATCGCTTTGATTTGCTCCAAAGATTTTTCCAGTTGACCTTGTACCTTCTTTGTCTTCCCTTGAGCCTTAGTCAACTCAACATACATCTCATTTTTCGTGGCTGACATGGTTTTGAGTTGTTTAACAACTCTTTGGTGCTCTGTCATGGTCACCATTTCATCTCTGGTTTGGGTCAAGGCATGTTGGGCTTGTACCAGTTCTTCTTCTAGTATTTCAATGATGGCACTCTGATCCTAAAACTAAGATACCTCTTCAGTCTAACAGGTTGCTTCATTCATTACTGGAATTATTGTCTGAATTTCTGCATATGTGGTCTCTAGAGGAGTGGGAATTAATTCCTTAGGTTGAGCAGTTGTTCCTCCTAGAATTTTTGGTTGAGCCTCTATTTCATATGCTCCCAAAGGAATTTCCTCTTCATTTTGAATAACTACCCCTTCTTTTGTTGTAGTCTTAGTCTAAAGTTCCATTTCTATCGTTTCTTCAAGGATATGCAGCTCTGTCTGTGTTCCTACAAAACTTGTTTGGACTGCCCTGGTAAGAACAGGGTTCCTTCCCTGTGCTTTATGTCTTTTGGTCTTCTTTATTTCATGGATCTTATCATCTTTCTCTAGTTTTTTTCTCAATTCCTTGATAATTTCCTTAATCTTGCCAACTTTCTTCTTTAACAATTTAATATTTTTAACCCTTCTCTTCAACAACTTCTTCTCGCATTTTAACTTTCTAATTTTGTTGTGGATTTTTCCTGATCTTTGTTTCTGTGAGTTGTTAGGATTTTCCTCATGTTGATCTATCAATAGTGTCTCTTCTGCTTTCCCTACCAGGGTATTTATCTTAGTATAAGTTTCTTCTTTTGATGTATCATCTGGTAGTGACATCTCAGTGTTAGGTAAATCTTCAATCGGGTTTGAAGGAGAGGTTGGCACCTGGTTTTCTTCTGGCCTGTTTGTGTCTCTGCTAATTGAGGTCCCTAAACTCCCTAAAACATGAGCTATCTCTACCTCATATATTTTCAAAAATTGTTCTGTGAGGTGTCCCAATGCTGGTTGGGTATCTTCCTAACTATTTCCTTATGGTGATTATTCTGTCTGCTCAATTCCCTGAACATCTGCCTATAAGGGTTTCTCTCTTATGTCCTGAATTTCTTCAGGTTGTTCTATTGTATCCTAAATTTCTTCAGGTTGTTCTGTTGTATTCTAAATTTCTTCATGATGTCTTATTCATTTGCTTCTTCTTTTCCCTTCAATGGGAGCCTTAGGAGCAACCATTGCTCTTTTTCTCTTCCTCGTTGATGCCTTTTCTTGTGAGGTATGAGTCTCTAAAATTTGGATGGGGTTTGCCTCGAATTTAGGTTGAGGAGGTAGAGCTTCCATTTAGGTAGTATGTTCCCCTTCTTGTGCTACTTCAATTCCTTGGGTTGGGTCTTCATGTTGTGATTCAGGTTGCTATGATTGTAAGGGCCTATTGGCCTCAATAATATCCTCCCAGGTCATTTGATTTTGACTTAGGGCCTTATTTACTATCAGTTTTACCAATCCATGGTGGCTGATGATAGTAACGATATCCTTTTCCTTCTGGGTTCTTATAGTGACCTCATGCAACATAGAATTTAGAAAAAATGGTAAATTGATTACTAATCGTTGTTTGAGCGCAGTTAGTAGTTTGAGGTGGCGTGGGCGGATCACATCATATATTCCATCGCAGGTGATATACCTATGTATGACACCTGTCAGTTCTTTCTAGGGTTCGTTGAGAGTGTTGGGGTTAATTACCTTTCCCTTTTTATCCAATTCCTCTCCAGGGTCTACAAAGGATTCTAAAGCTTCTTTAAGCACTGTATATCTTCCATAATATTGTATTCCTGTGTTAATAAGGCTCGTAACCTCTGCTACGATTTCCTGAGTGATTGGAATTCATATATATCGAACCATGGAGGTTTCTCCCTGCAATTTCTGAAAGAATTTTATTGCGATGTCTGTATCATATTCCTGCAACCGATTGAAGTACTCTTTCCACCCCAGATGGTGTAGGATTTCTCTTGCATGCTCAGCTACCTGTAAGAGTGTTGGTTCCTGTCGCACACTTTTGCCTCCCATATTCTGTAAGCAGGTGAGGATGACTAACGTTTCTTGTTGCAACTTAACACAACCAGATTTTTGAAAATAACAGACATAGAAAATATAGAACAAAATTGTGTGTATATAGAAAAATGTGCATTTTCGTAATTACTGCATTCATTGAAATCTATCAGTAAATGTGTCAGGCATCTACCCCCCCATAAATGGAAAGTTTGACCTTGACCGTCAAACGTACGAGTGTAATAATGGCGGGGAGTGACTGTGAGGTGTGATTGCTATGTCGTCGTCGCCGCTAGAAAAGACAATCATTAATAACTTCCAATAAAGCACTTTAACAGTACTAACAATAATCATCACTTTGTGTGGGAAATTCGAATTATTGTACGCATGGTAGAAACCATTTGAGGAAAAGGATTCTGAATGATTTTTAATGTGTTCACATGTTAAAATTTTCCACAAATCATAACGTTGTTACTCTCCCCTTTTTTTATTAGATATATATGGAATGATAGCCTCAATGTTTAGAAAAGGAAATCTAAAAACACACTAAAACTTGGCATATTTAAGGTATACTAAGATACCACAGGCAGAGCCATTGTTGCCAGCAGGTGTCCATAGCCTCGGTAGGGTTTCCTTTTAACCCATAGATGAGCTCGTATCCTTAATAAATGGCTTGAATTGTCTTTTCCAAAGAAGACCATTATCCTGGTTTGGTAGCCAGACGATGATAATTCCACTCACTAGATTGTAACCTAAGTGAACAAGTCGACTCATGATGAGATCTCTTGTCCTTTGATGAAAAAATGACAAAGGCCACATGTCTAAATTATACCCTTATACAAGAGATCATCAATCAAAACAACAATCATTCTTTTTAAAAGGAACAACAAAGGAGCCACAATAAGAAAAAAATTGTGAAAGGAACAACAATCGTTCTTTTTAAAAGGAATGACAATCATTTCATTTTGAAACAATGATCATATGAAGGTAATAGCAGTCATTCTTTTCAAAGGAATTACAATCATTTCATTTTGAGTGAACAATATCACATACGAAGGGAACAATAGTCGTTATTTTCAAAGAAACGACAATCGTTTCATTTTGAGTGAACAACAGTGATGATCACCCATCTAATTAAGTGATTAAAACTCCCATAGGAATTTTTTTCAGTGAATCTATAATTTATTAGTCATGAACTAAATTCATTCAATTACTATGGGTAAGTTTATGCAATAATCGAAGTATTAGATGGTCTATAAGCATGTTCATTTTCTTGTAAAAACAAGGGTTATATTTGTTGAGTTTTTGCAATGCGGGATAAAGGTAAAGAACAAAAAAGAGTGTTTAATTATATTCATTATAGTCATATTTTCTGGTTTGTATTTTCTCAAATGACTTTCCTAAAAAAAGAAGAGCTAAAAACTCAATCAAATTTGTAAAAAAAACTATATACAATATATACACTAAAAAAAATTCATCATTTATGGAGTTGAGGTTGTTGGGTTACCTTCCCAGCCAGTCAAAATATGAACAGTAGGGTCCTTACTTACTTCTTGTCAGAAGGATTATTTTGAAGGCGGCTGATGGTAAAGTCATAGTTGTTGTCCATTGACCAAAAAGGGAGACCTAGACCCGTCGATGATAATTAAAATGACAGTGCCATTATCATGAACTTCATGAATTTCATATGGTCCCAACCACCTTGTCTGTAATTTTCCAGGAAAATCCTGAAATTTGGAATCATAGAGGAGTGCCCAATCACCTTTCTCGAAGGATTTCTTCTTGATATGTAGATTTTCATGTAGATTTTTTTTTTTTTAAACTTAAAGGAAGCATGGAAATATCGATGATAGTTCATCGCAAGGCAAAGATTTTTTTTGAACAAGTGTGGCAATAGAGACAAAAGTTCAACACACTTTGCCACAGTTTTACGTTGCACATATAGCATCTGTGTCATAAGTTTTGTCTCTGCCAAACGTTTTTTGTCACTATTGCCATGCTTTTTCGTCGCAACTTTCCACAGTTTTGTGTCACACGTATGGCATCTGTGTCGTAATCTGTTGGTAAGTTTTTTACCTTGGCATAGTTTTTCATCCCTATTGTGATGAAGTTTCGTCGCAATTTCCATGCTTTATGATGATGACACATGGAGGGATACTTTTTTCGTTGTTTCCACGAACACTTGGTTCATGGATATAATGACGAAAAATAGTCGTTTCTTTCATGGAAAGCGCAACAGATATGTGTGCCAATAGCGACGAAAAACCATGGCAAATTTGGTCATATGTATTAGTGTGTAGATTTTAACCTTGTACAATTATTTACTACAAACATATTTTCAATAAAAGAATAGAAAATATACAATGGAAAATACACACATTACAAAGATATTTTTCCCCTAGAAACTCAAACCGGGAAAACTAGCATATTCTATATTCATTCACATCAGACATTGTTTATATTACAATATACATATAGGATCCAGCGACATCCAAAACCTTAACCCGTGTTTATATTACAATATACATATAGGATCCAGCGACATCCAAAACCTTAACCCGGTGACCTGAATTAGTCAAAAACCCTAATTCCTGAACCATAAATAGAAAACCATTGGGAAAAAAACCATTGTTGTAGGAAAATCTCCCTACGGACAGGTAGATCACCTCTAGAGCTTGACCTTAACCCTATACAAAAAATTTCTTATCATGGACATTGACTTCCTTTCAAATCTATCTAAACAAACACGTGAGAAGGAAGGATGACAGAAGTACCTTTTTATCGACGTTTGTCCCTGCACGCTCCGAGTTGCGCTCCAATCCTTTGCTCCTCGTTGGATCCTATGGACAAAACAAGATACGATCGCTTCCTACTCTATTGATATTAGCTTGAAAACAGATCTATCAACTAGTGATAAGTTCATGTGGCATTAGACACAAACTAGAAAGAAACAGGCCAAGTGTGTCATATTGATGAGAATAACAACAGCAGTACTTACAATCGTAGATGCAAATGCGACAACTTCATCAAGTCCCCTTTGTCTAACCCTTGCCTGAAATCTCCACAACCTGGATAAAAGCAACTTCACTGATCACTCTCCTTTGGCTGACTATGAATTTCCTCCAAGATCATAAGTTTCATGTATTCAATTATTCCTCCCCCTTTCCACCATCATAGAACTTGTTTATATAGGTTAAGAGGAACTTAACCTCTTGAGTTATCTTTAGAACAAGTTGGGAACCTTCTCCTTAGATCATGGATCTCTTGATGAAACCAAGAATTTGAGCACAACTGCCTCCTAATCTCGAAAGATCCTCCCCTTATTCTCCTCAACGGGCCAACTACTGCCTCAGATTAGGCAGCGCTCCCTTAGAAGGGGCATCAGAGCACTGTAGCGCTCCCTGGTAAGCCTTGGGGGAGAGCCAATGCTCTCAAGATGAGCAGCGCTCCTTCAAAGGGGGTTGGGGAGCATTATAACGCTCCCTGAAGCATTATAGGGGAGCACCAGCGCTTCTGGAGCTGAAGTAGGGGAGCACTCCCCCTCAAAACCTTTGTTTCAAGGTTCCTTTCAGGTGTCAAGAGTTGTTTGACTTCAATAAACCAGTTCTCCTCCTTCGAATCAGTCATGTGAGATGTTATAAGTGCTTCCTTAGTGTTGTTGACATGGCAGTATGTCTGAACATCATTTGCGACACTAGTGACCAACTTGCGACACTTGCGAAAGTTGTAGGGAAGATGCGACACTTACGACAATTGAGAGGGACAATGTGACACTTATCCAGCTGATAAATTTTGACGTGTAACAACCATGTGTTGAAAAACTGCCCAACAATGGACATGAAAATTGAGGTGACACGAAAAACAAGGAAACAATGAGACACGTTTCTCGAGTAAAAAAATGTGCAAATAATATAACACATACCCAACAATTTTCCATAGTTATAATAATCCCTAGCCTACTATCACCCATAATTATCCTCCATAGAATCCATTAAGGCCACAATTTTGAATAATATCTTATCAACACATGATTAGCCTCAATCCATCCTTATTTAGCTTGTTTTGGGACAATAATCTCTAGGCCTTATAGGAGGAAAAGTTGAGATTATTTTTAAGTTATAAAACCCTTCAATATCAACATTCTCTATGTCAACACTGATCAATTCAATTTTCATGAGAAGGGGACCCAGTTTCAAAAAATGTCAAAATTGGCCCCTTTCATGAGTCACTAGACAAAATCCACATGAGCAATATCTTTCATAGAAAACAAAATGATTTTTTTCACTGTAAAAGAAATGTAGTGGTTGTAAATTATAGGTATTAGTATAATATTTCCAATGAGTTTTCATTTTCCTAATTTTGAATCCATGTGATTAGTCTATGAACTTTGAAGGGTGCATGTTGCACATCTTCTAAATGGCCAAATTTCATAGTTGTGATTTTCTCATCAATTTTTGTTTTAAAATATAACTCGAAAGGAAAATAAGGCTTGTAAGTGAAGTAGGGAAGTCTCGTTGAACCTATTCTTATACTGAGAAGGGCGGTGAATTAGTATAAGATAATTTTTAATTTAATTGAGAATTCATCAATAATTCAATAACTTTAAAATTTTTAATTCATGTAAACTCAAATCACGGTACACGGAGTTTAACTTGGAAACCCTTGCAGGAGAAAACCATAAAAAATAACATTTATAAATGTCTGTAGGAACCAGCGTACTATTAAAAATATAATAGGAACCAACCTGCTAGAGACACCAATCTCCTTAGTTGATCACCAACTTAGCAAGATATTATGTAGGCACTATTGCCCTCCATGCCTAGGGGTAACTAGAGGATATCATGTCTTATGTCCCACAATGGAGACAAGAATCCCAACCATGATGGTGATAAGCATGTCCACATATGGTAGCCCAAGAACCTCCCTCGTTATCCTCTACAACTACAGATCAACCAAGGTCATCACATCCAATAAATCCAGTGTATAGGAGATCGTAAGATAGTGTCACCATGAGGTATGCTAGTCCTTCTTTCATGTGAAGTGTTGTGTTTAATTTCTTGGGAATGTATATGAGGATCTTTAGTTGAAGTTGGATAATGGATCATTTTCTTTGGAAATTGTGTTTGTTGTCTTATTTCACCTTGGTGGTCATCTTATGTTCCCTACTCCTGTGATGTCACTGCCCAAGAAAAAGGGGTACTATTGGGGGGCCTTCACAAGGGTAACATTTCATTCCCCACCATAGTTAACACTTTTCATCCTAGACCCTCTCATAGTGTATCGAACTTCAGTAATGGGTCATGGTGTATCAAACTTTAGTTTGATGTAGCTACTACATATGTGTATGTTATAAATGATAAAGGACACCATAAAATCCATAGGCCATCTTGAGCTCTACCCCCTATAATGGTAATCGTACATGTCCTGATGTGAATAAATGCACAATTATAAAGGACCGTAGCTCGGTAAGAAAATGAAGGAACAAAGATTGAAACATGTAAAAGGGACTTGCAAATAATAACTTGGTTTCAAAATGAAATTAAGGGGTTCAGAAAGAAAAAAGTACCAAGGAAAGGGTATCTCAAGTAGCAAGTTCTCCCTCTACAGAGAAATTCATAGAAATGGATTTCATGACACCATAAACCATGAAGTAAGCCCTAATTCATATCACTATCACACTTATTCTTGAAGGGTTTCTTTATTTCATGTTTCCCTTGATACCCATACCTCTACCTAGGTTTTTTATTTCATATCTAGGTTGGCACACCTAATAGGGTTGGATGAAGGCCCTCTCATATTTAAACTTGTCAACTCACATGAGGTCTTGGGCTGATGTGATGCTTGAAGGTGATACTGAGCTGAATTGTTTACATAGATTATATCTTGAGTAACATATTACTTTGCATGATTTAAGGACTAACATCTCTTATGAACATTGGTTTACCTTGTCTTATACTTTACTTTATTTTGGATGGTCCTAACATGGTTCTTTGATGGACGTCCTGGGTTTTCACCTAGAACATTGTGCCTTTATTGCAGGACTTTGACTCGTGTGCCATGAAGCAGTGAGTCATATAGTGACTCACCACCTTCTGACATGAGCTCTCACATCCTTAGAACCTTGAATGATGGATAGAGATGATTGGTTTGATAAAATTTGGTCATGATGGCACACAAACAGGTTGAAATCCCATAGGCTAGGAAAAGAACCATAGGGCTTATTATTCACTAGATCAGGGACTTTGCAATAGAATACATCTAGACACAAAGAAGATATGAGATGCAGCTCCCTCCATCTTGTACATGGTTCCATAAACCATTAATGTCGCCCTCCATTTGATCATGATGTCATCTTCTAGGGTTTTATGGATTTAGGGTTTGATGGAAACTTGGGGTACCAGAGATGATTTGGATTGACCATGGTGAGGAGACACATCACTTCCATTTAATCCACCTTGGGATGTTGCCACATGACCTTTGGAGGCCCTCTCTTAGTTTGGGAAGGCTTGACATCACCACATGTGTGGCACTTTTGATGGCATATTTGCATTTTGTTATTTTGTATAGGTTAAAGGAGTGGTCAACCCCACTTATAATTCAAATGTTTTATGTAGTATAAAAAAAACGCTAAGTCCAGGCTCATATATAAAGGTTGGCACTCATTTTCATTTGGATCATCACAATTCCTCACTCATTGTGGGGTAACAATTCTAAAGTTTTGTTATTTCATCCTTCTTAATATTTTTCTCTCGTGTGCTATGTTTGAAGGAGGATCATTGTGGATGGTTTTCTCATTAAGATGGATATTTTCTATAATTAGGATTTCATGCTCTTGATTCTTGGATGAAGTTCATAATTTTATGCAATTCTATTGTCTCTTGTTGATGTAATGGTTAAATTTATACATTGTTGCAAGTAATATTATTTTTTTTGAAACCCTAAGAGGTATACATAACTGCTTCTCTTCCTCACAAAGTTTTATTTGTCTAAGTTTGTGAAACATCCTTGTTAGGGTTAAAATATTAAGGCCCAAAAGTGCTTGCACTTTAGGGTTTTAACCCTAGAAATTTGATCCTTTACCTATTTCAAGCTTAAAGAATGGAAAACGACACCTAGGGCTCAAAAGTGTTTTCACCCTAGGTACCTTCTTCCTCAAAGTCTATATCCTAAGGCCCAAACATTCTTGCACCTAGGGATTTAGATTCTACATCTTTTTGTTTCACCTAGATCAATCTTCAAGTTTAATGCATTTGAGACTCCATAGGCCCTAAAAGGACAATGGCACTGATCTAAGTGTGTTATTGTGGCTATATTAGTTATTAAAATCACTCTTCTCAATCTCTCAAACATCCTACTAAATTTCTAACCCCAACCCTAGAAAAAATTGGGTATGTCTTGTTGTTATAAAAATTTTCTACCACCACTAAAAATTACATTAGATTGTTGCTTACACCTATCTAAAAGTGACTAAACTTGTTCAAAATCTTCCTCAAGCAATTGGATAATAATCTATTGGTTTAATGCTTACTTTTCATGATCAATTGTTATGTTTTTGAACATTATTTCTTGTTGTTGCTGCAAATCCTTTATTGTTGTTATATAACTTTTTACTGTTGTAATTTGCAATAGCCATAGGAATTTTAATTTTCGACTCTCTAAATAGGTCATTATTGCATGCTTTATCTTGGTAATTGTCAATATATTCTACAAATTGTTCATTGTTTCAAACAGGTACAACAATTACCTTGAAACGTATCCTTTCCTTCCTAGACCTAGACAACTGACATGTGATCAAGAACAGGGGTGTTAGGCTTGGCTATTTATTTTTATTCAATCCCTTGAGGTCACCAGGGAACCCTCCCTTGTGGTGGACCTCTTCATCACTAAAACAAGGGAAGATTCTACTCAGGTGACAGTGGTAGTTTCGTATTTAACTACAGAAGATTTAGGTATCTTTTGGATGGATTTGTATAAGTATAAACCCTATGATAACATTTTGGCATCATTTTTGGGGAGGATTGAGTCATTATCTTCACAAAATTTCTTTGGTAAAATTATCATGAATCCCTTATCTCATTAAAATTTTTACATGGAGACTCCACTGAGGTTAGAATCTGTTAAGCCCTAAATAGTGGCACATTACCCCTTAATTGGGGCATATTACATTAGTAATTTTATTTTATTTATGTCATATGGGGTCCATTAGTTGTAATTGTGCCTCCTATTCTCCTATATATACCAAGGAGACCTTTTCATTTGGAATCATCTTGTATTTGTAAATTTACATGGTGTATAAGGAGGTTGCCCCCTCGAAGAGGCTTATTATCTAAAATTGTATCTTTTTCAAGGGGTTGAGTACTTATTATGAGGTTTTTTTATGCTATTTTTATATTGTAGTAGCCGAATAAATTTAACGTCAAATAATTACATAAACTGTAACAGTAATATCTACTTGATTTCAGAAAATTCAATGAATCCTTTTAATTGAGCACATACGCATTTTAAATTGATCAACGAATAATAAAATTTTATAACAAAATAAAACAAATACACAATTTAAATTACCTTGGTATGATGCTAACCCTCCACTTTCCACTTTCCTTGTTGACCACTGCTGAACTGTGTAAACAATGCCCAAAACTTGTTCCACCCTGCCAACTAGGACAACTTCCTAGCTCCAGGATATCATATGGATATCCTAGCCCCCGTGCCCAAAACCTCCAGCAAACCGGTGCCTGTATTGATCCAATCCGACTACAGAACTCAACTCTCCTCTGTGCAATCCAAGAGAGACCTCCCCCCCAAAATTTCCCGTAGAATGGTAATGCCTCCTTCGTAAACCTCCTCCCCTCATCTTCCTCCTTCACCGCCCTACTTTCATTTACTTCCTTACCTACCCATTTATTACCTTATCCCCTCATAATTAATATCTTATCCCTTTATATTCAATGTCTTATCCCTTTCTGTGTACGTAAGTATTTAACAAAATAACTTATAATTTATTATCCCTATTAATTTAATACCCATGTCAATGAATGTAACATGTAATTAATTAATCAATTAATTAATCAAATTGAAACCATTAATTAATTAATAATTATTTAATTAGTATCATTATACCAATCTTGTTTAATTAATACCATGTTAAGACA